>CAJQUN010000939.1:0-139484 GCA_907163345.1 Haberlea rhodopensis
TACCAAAAGGTGCTGACTTATTAAAAAGTCTCTACTACAAAATTTTATAAACAATCTTTCTCTACAAGACGTTCATCCTTCCACACCGATCAAAACTAATTATTCGAAAAAGGTTAAAAATGCCACTGGATTCACCATCCAGCTCCACTTCCCAGGTTCCTGGTTTAGAGTCCATCGCCGGGCACAAAAAACTCCGTCAACTTTTCTCTCGATCGAGTGCATAAAAAGCAACGGATGGATGGCCGTCGATAAGCCGCAAACCGGAGACATAGTGGAGGAGATACGAGCGGTGATAAGATCGTAATCTCCGAGTTTGGGAAGGGGAGAACTGGTGTGCAGAAGATTCTAGGTGATTCATTTAGGCGGAAAGAACGAGGATTTGCGTCCGGGTCCGGCGCGGGTCGAACGAGTCGCGGAGATGCAGGGGTGTATTGTTCCGGGAAACGGGTTCGGGTGGAAGAAGCAGTATGTTTTGCGGGGTGTAGCTGACCCGGATCATGTTGTCGGGTTCATTGATCGGACGGAGAGCGAGTACTTGCGATTGCAAGGTATTTACAAAGCTCAACTGAATATATATTATTTTTTTCTGAATTGACTCTATGCAGTATATTTGGACCTTCACGTATTTTTTTCTTATAATAATCTCTATAAATTAATAATATTTGAACCATATAATTTTATTAAGTTCGAAAAAATTAATAATGTTTTAATAACTTTCTATAAATTAATAATATTTAGACCGTACAATTTTATTAAGTTAAAAAAATTATTAATTTATCGAGTATTAAATTAATAATATTTGGAACAAATTGAAACCGTAAATTTTTTTTTTTAAATATTATTAATTTATGGAGGTTAACCTATAATCAATTCTAATCTTCACTATAAACTCATTTGATCTGCAAATAATACTAATTTCTTGAAATTTAATTATAGAGTTGGATTTGCCATGACCTCTTTTGACATTTAAAAACCAAGTGTTATATTGGAATAAGTGGTTGATTAGATAGATACTAATTTACAAACTTGTTGTGTGATCTTGTCTTTTTCTTTGTTTCATTTTATTAAATTTGATCTTCACCAACCAATTCACATGCTTCCTCCAACTCGACCCTTCGTTCAGGTCTGGAGCTACGTTCTTTTCCATGCTTATTTTGAACTTCTCAAATTTAGTAAACCGATTTAGGATTAAATATTTTGAAAATATAACAGAAATTTTATGAAACCATTTAACCAGTATATGTAGTGGATCATAAGAGAATGTTCATTTCATCTAGATGTACAAGTTGATTCGTCTTCCGTAAAGGAGTCGAATGAAACCCAAGTCTCATGTTCCGTTTTGAATTGGAACGTCAAAATCTTGGGGTTATTGTTTTCGAGAAAAAATAGTCTTTTTAAAATTTATCGAGGAATACTGAGAAAGTAAAAGACGTAAGGCTTGAAGTGTATACTTGTTTTCTAGCGGCAAGGATTTCAAGGCTGTTAAATTGCACTGGAGAGGACTGAACTGGAGGATGGATATGTGTTGTATCCATGGGAAAAAACAATGCGAGAGATGCTGTTGATTCCGAATTCGAGTAGCTTTTACTCAATACTCTTCTTACCAAGAACCTCGGACAAAGTAGCTTCGGGTTACAACGACCTCGAAGACACGCTTGCAAGAGCCAATGTTTGGATCATCACAGCTCAGGCATCCGGGGTTCCTGTTTTATTCACAAATATTCAAACGGAGTCCCTACTAACCAAGGTAAATCTCATCACATGTTTGAGCTAACATTTAAACATATCATAGTACAGATATTAATGGGCCAAGCAGAAGACCTCAAAACAGCTATTATGCACAATCTAAAACACTCAAGTTTGAACTTTGATCAAGCAATCAATACAAGATCAAACATGTCGTAAATCGCAATACCTTGTTCCACATCGAAATGTTGGTGTAACGTATGAAGTTTCCAAGTAAATTTTGAACTCACTTTTGACCAAGATATCAAGTCGAACTATGACCAGGTTATACTGCAACAATTTCGAGATAAACACAAAACTTTATACTAGATAGGTTATATAATTGGATGGCCTTTTAGCCCACAGAATGTTTTGTGGCAACTGTCCATATGTCGTTGTTGCACTGAATCCATTATTGTTCAGATATCAGGAGAAACAGCCTCCCCCACTGTAAATTCAGGATCTCTTTCAGAGATGTCGAACGTTGCAAACCTTAGTTTGTATGGTTTCGAAGACTTCCATGGTGTAGACATTGGTGTGGTCAGGGCAGTTCGTCTGTGGTTCTCCCCTCAAGCGGGAGAGGTTCCAGTCGAGATCAAAGTCCAAGAAACTGACACAAAGCTTGGTTTCTCAATCAGCAGAACGGAAGAGGTAATATTATCATACTCTCTTTAATAACTAGTCCTACATTATGTAGGATCATGTATTTTGAATGCATATTTAATGAAACAGGGATTCATATACATATCATCCGTGGTAGAAGACGATGATGTCCCCTCAGATCGATCAGGGATTAATAAACTCTTCAAGCAGGCGTTCCAAGAATCTCGACTCTTGATCGTCTCACGAATATCCAACCAAAAGATACTCCCTTGGATGGTTTCTTCAACTGGCGCAATCCGTTGTTTCGACACTGTTTCACTGAGCCATAAGCTCTCGTTGCACCGCCATGCTAAGGTCACAATCCTCCTGCATGTGTTCATGTGGAACAGATCCTTAAATTTCGGGAATATAGACAACGTGGGGCAATCTATGACCGTGTCCAAAACAACACCCGAGGTTAATGAAAATCGGATTGCTTGTCTAGAACGAGAAGCAGACTCGGGGGAGATAAGCATAGACGATGAATCGGACATTATGTTAGAAAGAAATAGTGAGGGCCAGTTTTCATTTCGTTTAAATGATTTTTCATTTGAGAAAGTCATTGGGTTTGATATCTAATGAAATTTAACTAATATTTTAAAGTACATATTCTATTTTGTCTTAAATATATTTAGCTACAATTTCCCCATTACTGAGACGTACCAAGTTGGAAAGAATGTTAATTTACTAACCATTAATTGCGGCACTAGGGATGTAAACAAATCAAATCGAATCAAATATGAAGAAACTTTTAAGGCTCACATTAGAGCTCAAGATTGGTTCGAAAGATTCTAACACGCTTGTTATCTATTCGAACTATTGCTAAAAAATAAACTTTAATTTTTTTAAATATATTTATTTAATATATAATTTATATTGTATTAATAAAATATTAAAACTCATGAAATATCGAATAAAATAATTCAAAAAAGTTCAAATATGTTCAAGTTCGGCTCGAATTCAATAATGTCGAATATGAATTAAATATTTTTCGAGTCAATTTGAAAAGCTCGTGAATCGGCTCGATTCATTTGAATTCTTATGGGTACAATGTACACACATTGCATATGTATTAAATATTATTATTTTATACAAATAGGAACTTTAAAAAAAGTATATTACCGCCAACAATTTAGTTTGTTAAGATGCTTGTTCAAAGCAATGAGTTATCAAATTTCTGGTTCAACCAGTTAATCGATAATTGAACCAGCGTATCATTTCTATCAAATCCACAGGAGGAAAGACACCTAGGATGAGGCTGGCCATGAAGGCAGCAAGAAAAGAGTCCACCCCCGCCACCGGAGGAGTGAAAAGCACTGAATTTTCAGAGGCTTTCTGTGATGTCCGGAATAATTATTAATTGTCAAATGGATTTAATTATGACATTTTATATGATGTGTTGGGAATTAATTCTTTGGTATCGAATTTTGGTCCGAATTGGAATAAATGATTCCGGGAATGAAATTATAATACTAATTAAATTTCATGGGGATTCTAATAATAATAATAAGGATTAAATTTAGAGTATAGATGAAACTAAAAAGGGGATGGAGATGTATTGAATAGCAAAGATTAAATTAGAGTTTGACCAAGCAAGACACACACTAACTCCCCAACACACACTAAAATCGATTTCCCTCTCCTTCCTCATCTCGTTCATGCGTCTGCCACTCTTTGAAGGATGAACGATTTGATTTCGTTTTTTTTCAGCATGATTTTCGTTCAAGCCTATGTGGGTAAGATACTACATCATTCCTTCTTCTTGCTCTTCGATTTATGCACGGTTATTCGAAATTTATGCTGGGTTTGGTTCGAAAGTTAGGGCTTGGAGGGGGCAAATGTCTAGTCTTTCATATTGGTGTTTTTTCTTGATGTTAGGCTCGATTTCCCTGCCAAATTACGTTGAGTTTTGATTGTTATTGGTTATAGAAATTGTGGCTACCCTATATTTCGAAAATATGGCTATTTTTTAAGCTTGTAAAAGATGCTTTTATGATGTTTGATAAAATGCTTGAATGGTGTTCTAGTGTTGGTTAAAAGCCTTACTAATGGTGTGGTGAATAGCTAACATTTATGGCTCATAATTTAAGAGTATTCTAATTGGATTTAAACATTTGTTTTGAAGGATGAAGATTGTTTTATTGTTGTATGTGGATATATGTTGTGATTTGTGGTTAGATGAAGTATTGTCAATGAAGAATGATAACTTGAATTGGTATAGCGGGTTAAGGCGGTTATGTGACTCACTTTATTGAATGATTAATTGTTAGAAGGAAATTGTTGAGTTTTGTCTTGGCTTAGTATTATTGTTGGTTAAAATAAATGAAGATTAAATCATGCATGGAAGGTGTTTGTTAATATGCTTAAAGGAGATTGAAGTGTGGGTCTAAGCCTTGTTTGTGGGGGGTAAAAGAACTAACTTCTATGGCTTGTAGCCATTGTAATATTTGGTGGGTGTTGGGCTATGAGATGGGATGTTTTATCTTTGAAGCATGAGTAGTGTGTGAATGGTTGAGTTAGATACATGCTAATAGGTGTTATAACATATTTAAAGTGTATATTAAGGAATATACTTGCATGTGTACAATAGCATGAATTGGAGACTTTATTGAGTATTTGAATGACAATTCTACGAACTAACTGTATAGTTGGTTTGAGCAATATATATTGTCTTGATTTTTGTGAATTTACTCACTATATAGTCGAGTTGGAGATGACTCAAATAGAGGATTATTGGCTTGTTTGTGTACACTATGAAGCATAAAAATGAAGAGTGCTTAATGATGTTAATTGTTTTGAATATGAGCTAATATTGAATTGATATTCGAATAGTCACTATACAAGACTTCGGACGTTGATGACAACTTGTTCATGTTGTCGACTATAAGGTACGTAGTGACGTACGAGCAGGTATAATATGAATTGTTTCATATTCCAATATTCATGTATTGTTGAATTGTGATAACTTAATATAAGAAAATGATTATGTGAATTGAGTTGATATATGTGGTATGATGGACACGTAAATGTACGTGGTCCGGATATGGAGTTGGGTATGGATGCTTTTGGCATGATCGATATGAGAAATGGTTGAGAATGAGATTAACGTACAGGCAGAGTTGCCTTCGATATGAGACTCGTTATGATTGAACATAAATGATGAATTGTGATTATGTTGAGTTTCATGTTGTGATTAACGATACTGAACTTGATGTTTATGAAATCATGTGAGACTGAAACAGGAACAGCTAGTGGAAGCTATACGGATTCAGAACTGTACAGGGAGTACATTTTTATGGATTTTAAATAATCTTAAATTGTTATATTATGAATTAATTATAATTGTTATGCATTGTTATAAATATGAGTATCGTGACAGGGTATGCTCACCCGTGTGGGGGCTGTTTCTGTTGAAACAGGTACAACAAGTACTAAACTACTTTGGGATATTGGTTCGAACTTTGTTGGATCATGCCGCTTCCAGAAGCAGAAGCGTATATGAGAGTGGGTAAATAGGATACGCTATTTATTCAGTTAGATTGGTATTCATTTATTTGTTGCTCGTATGTGAGCAATTGGAAGCATGTATATGGACTGTATAAGGGTGTTGAAGCCCACTTCTGATGTCTTCCTAGTATGGTGTTTTCCCTGGCTGGGAACTTATTTAGAGTTTTGTTTTCTTTTAAGTATTGTGTTTTTCCCTGGCTGGGAATTATATTGGTGATGTGTCTTATTTTGGGATAGCTCAATTTTGGGGAGACTCTTCCCAATTTTTTTATAAAAACCCTGTTAGGATCGGTCCGGAGTGTTTAGAGGGGGGGTGAATGAACACTCCTTCTAAAAATTAATCCTTCGTGATTTCTTTCGGATTAGTGAAAGAAATCTGTTTCTTAATCAATTCTTGTACAAAACAGACCACTGAAAATATAAGTGCGGAACGGTCTGTTCTTGTATGTAAGAGCGGCTCGATGGCTAGTGAGAAAGAACGAGTGCAGAAATAAGATACACATGATATGTTTCTGGAAGTTCGAAGGTGGTGTAATCCTTCTACGTCTCCCCTTCTTCCAATTAAGGAAGGTTTATACTAGAAGACTTTGATTTATACAATCCTGTTGTACAAACCCGATTCAGACTGGATTTACCTCACTACCAATCTAAAACTCCTAGTCACTCAATCTGCTCAGAGACACTCTGTCTGACAGTTACAATATGTTTCTCACTTCTATTTTCAACACAGAAAACACAAGATGCGCACAGTGATCCTAAATGATCAAATGTTACAAAGTAAACGTGCTTAAGAATGATTTCAGCTCGAGAGCTTCTGAACTTGTAAGCTTGTGCTATTTTTGCTTTCTTGTGCGTTTTTCAATTGATCAGCGAGAGTCAGTAGCAAGAGTCTCTATAAGTTCCTTTTTGTTGCATCCTTTTATAGTTGAAGGTACCAACGACATTATTTCCTTTAATGTGCAACTTTGACTCTGGTTAAACTCTGAGTAGGCTTCAGTCTTCTTCTTCAGGATACTTGCCGTTCTGGTTCATACTTTCGGCGACTGTCAGGTAAGCTCTTCTTTGTCTTCTTACATATTATGGCAATCTTCAGTCTTTGGTCCTTTGTAGCATTAATTACAACATTAAATGCTACAATAAATAGCCGTTAATGATTCGGACTGAGGAGCCATTCTGTATGTATCCTAAGCTGCTCTGATCTGATAAAGATAGAGATCGATCTGAAGCTTTGGTTGAGTCAGTCTGATATTCATCGATCCGGTCTGATAAGTAATGTGACTTATCAGCTTGTTCTGTTGTTGAGCTATCGATCTGGTCGGTCTGATTACCCTCGATCCGGTCTGATATGCTTTGTCATCTTATCAGCTTGATCTGTTTGGGCGATCGTTCTTGTCAGTCTGATTTCTCTCGATCCGGTCTGATATGTTTTGTCATCTTTAAAATCTCATCAATAAGATCCGGGACTAACAAACCAACAATATAAAAGTGGTGTAATGAGGATGGAAATGGGCGAAATCTTTGAGTCTATTTGTTGGTAGAGATGATCATATAATGTTGAACATTATTTATGTCATGGGATTATGGGAAACATGAAATGATTCCTTTTAAAGAATGAAAAGAAAATGAAAAATTTATACACATACGACGTCATAAATGAACTAATGACGAGTTTAAGTGTTGGGGTCTTACACTTTCATAGGCTTTCAGGGTCATTTTGATGTCACCCTTAAGTTATCATCATTATTGTTCACCGACACGGTCATGTATAATGGGTTCCACTTGCTTGACATTTCAGGTAATGGTAGCAGTTATTGTCAATAAATTTTTTTAAGTAAATAATTAGATATTTTGGACACATTTTTATGAATTTTTTTTTTAAAAAGGTTCTACAGTGACCAATGATCAAGAATATATTGTTTCGTTTCGCGACTGTCGTGGAATCGTCAATATTCCATAAAAATGGTGTTATGGTGCACGTTCGCTTTAGTCGAGAACTTTACCGCGACGATTGTCGTTCCTGTTATGGAAAGGTTGTTCCGCGACCGATATTCCAAACCATGATCATCACCATTGATGTGGTATTACCCATGACACTGACTCTGTGATAACATCAAACTTTCCGACTTCCGGAGCTTTGCTATGGAAGGAGAATCATCATCATTGATGAAATATTACATATATATAGTAGATATCATCATTGATGGAATATTTTATATCAGTGGTAGACATAACTCCAGGACAAGAGGGCTACGATTATACCGAAAGATATCCAGTTGGCTAGGAGGAGTTTAGGCAAGAGAACTTGAGATTGTGTGTAGCAAGGTTTCCAAAAGTTCAAGGTCCACTAGTGCATTTCTTGTCACCTTCAACGGGGGTTTCTTTGTTCATGATTGGATTTTTGTTATCCATTTTCTCCACGCCATACAGCGAACAGCTCAGTGTTCCCAAAGTTATTAACAAAAAGTAGACCACGATTTCTTTTGTTTTATATAAAATAAAATTGATTTATCCGATTTTCTATCATAAAAATTCCCAGTTCGCTGCTTGCTCGTGGATGTTTGGTAGTCTTTCAACTATAAATAAGAAGTCGAAAAGCGGTCAAACCCGCTCTTTGAATATTGAACATCATAACCAAAAAAAATGGTCAAAAAAGAAAAGAAACGCCTGAATTATTCTCTTTCTAAAGGTGGATTTGTAATATATATACAACAAAATCATGAATTTAAATATAAACTTCACAGATTTTAAAACTTCTATTCACATATACCTTTAAATCAAATCGGCCCACTTGTATACATATATGTCCTAAAACGATGAGAAATAGTTGACTTCATCTCATTCATGTTTTTTGAAGTAATTGTTATCTGTATTTATTAAATGCGAAGGAGTCGTAAACTCATATTATTAAAAAAAAAACATGATATTGTTTGGTCCAAATTTCACTTTGCAATTATTGTTTGAAAAAGTACAGTTTACATACTAAACATTCATTAATTGTAACAATTTGTATGCTCTTAGCTCGATTCTGTGTTTTTACTGAAGATTTATCGCTGCATTCCATCGTCATCTAACATTATCAAACTTAGAGATCTCTTAAGAAAACTAAAAATAATATTTTGTACATCGAAACTCTCTAGTTATTGATTTCGGTAAAGTGAATTTTGATACCTTAAATATTTATTTATTTTTTTCAAATTAAGTATTAATTAATATATAAGGCGATGGTGGAATGCGACAATGAGTATACAAAATATTTCAATTAATGAAAGTTGGGGATGTAACTGTAATTTTTCAAACATTAATTGCAAATGGTTGCAAAATGTAATTTGGATCAAACTATATCATTTTTTTTAGAATTCTTCTGTATAAATTTTTTTTTTTTTTGCATAAATAATTAAGAGTGATGATATATAGTAACTTGGATGTGCAACAAAAATAACTTAAAGAAACGATACGAACCAAGCATGTCATGAACTTTTCGAGCCGGCTCGAAAAATATTCGATTCGTATTCGAAGTTATCGATTCCGAGCCGAACTCGAACATGTTCGAACTTTTTTTCGAGCCGAACTCAAGCCCAAATTATTTTGTTCGGTTGCTCGCGAGCTTTAATATTTTATTAATATATATAATTTAATATTAAATAAATATATTTCGAGTCTTTCGAGTATTTATTTTCGACTAATAGTTCGAATATCTCGTGAGCATGTTCGAATTTTTCAAGCCGAACTCGAGCTTTAATTCGAGCCGAATTCAAGCCAAAAATTTAAATTATCCGAACTTCGAATCGAGCTCGAACTAGAATAGACTAATTTCGAGCCAAATTCGAGCCTTAAAATTTTCTTCATATTCGAGTCGATTCGGTTCATTTACACCCCTAAATTAACTTAAGAAGAAAATAGGAAATAAGAAAATATAATTAATTGAACAAAACATTTTCCAAACACTGAAGTACTGAACCCTGAAAAACTCGTAAATGTCAGAAAGGGCTGACTAAGAGTTCCGTTTGAGAAAAAAAATATCACGGGATATATTGATACAATGCTAGGACAGTCGATTATCCATATTAAATATATCATATGAATATTTTATATCGATGGTCATATGAATATTTCAAATGGTGGATGATATCTTAAGGTTGATGACAACATCAATCATATACAAATATTAAACATATACAAATGTTTGATGATGTCTTAGGGTACTGTTACGGGTGTAAACGAATCGAACATGTTCACGAACTTTTCGAGCCGGCTCGATAACTATTTGATTCGAATTCGAAATTCTCAAATTCGAGCCGAACTCGAACATGTTCGAACCATTTTTCGAGCCGAACTCGAGCCCAAATTACTTTGTTTGATAGTTCGCGAGCCGCTCGCGAATTTTAATATTTTATTAATATAATATAATTATATATTAAATAAATATATTTCGAACCTTTCGGATATTTATTTTCGAGCAATAATTCTGATAGTTCCCGAACATGTTCTAACCTTTTCGAGCCGAACTCGAACTCGAACTCTGATTCGAGTCGAACTCGAGCCAAAATTTTGAAACTATTCGAACTTCGAATCGAACTCGAGCTCGAATATAACTATTTCGAGCCGAATTCGAACCTTAAATTTTTCTGCATATTCGGCTCGATTCGATTTGTTTACACCCTATGTACTATCCATGAAGACAATATCATTCAAACCTGTATAAGAATAAGGAATCTACGTTTATTACAGCAAACAAATAATACACGACAAAATTCCAAGTAATATTGGAGGAAGAAAACAATTTAGCTAGCCTTCGTTTCTAACTTTTGCTTTGGGATGAGTCTATGGGCGCCTTCAAATCACATCATCCTTGGCCCAATACATTGATTTTTCATTTATTTATTTTTTTAATCGGCCAATCAGATAATATATAGAATATTAATCATTTGGTTGACATCAAATAAATAAATAAAACAAAACATTTAATTTAAATAAACAAAATAATCGGTGTCAGGTTGCAATGAGGACAGAGTTGAGTATAAAAAAATCATAAATTATGGGATTGTGACAAATTATATTCTTTTGTAAAAGTCCATGAACAACAATAAGTGACACTTCGCTGCAAGAGATTACCTCTAGTGGCAAGCGGGTTTGTCTTGGGTGCACCCGGTGTTTGGTGCATCCAAGACACATGTATAGACTTCGCTGCAAGAGATTACCTCTAGTGGCAAGCGGGTTTGTCTTGGGTGCACCAAACACCGGGTGCACCCAAGACAAACCCGTAGCAAGCTGTATATCTGTTGACTGTTAATCTGGTGAGCGATATTGAATCGTTCGATCCTACTATTGATATATCAAAGTTATTGTCACGTGTCAATTCATATGAATGATACTTTGGTACAATTATTAAACCGATACAACAATCGATGCATAGTGCATTGGAGAAAATTATTGTGTGCATCCAAACACCAACACACAACAAATTTCTCATGCATCGGTGACCCCTATGGTTTTAAAGATTTGACCGATAGTTTTTTTAGTAAAGTAGCTAGCGTTTGGATCTGCAACCGATGTCAGCTTGTTATTGTTTCGAGAATACTTCAAGAAAACAACAATCAAAATAAGAAATGTAGGATTTGCTTTAAGTTATATTTACATAATACTTTTGCACAATTATTTAGAAATTCATTTAAAACAATCTAAAAAAATACTCAAGTAATTCTCAAGGCATAATTTTTGTATCCATGCCCGCCCTGGATATAAAGCGAGTGGCGGACGTCGAAATTTTGTTTAGGGGACAAAAAATATTAACATTAAGAATCGAGGGCAAAAAAATTTTCGGATATCAAAATATAATTTAAGGGAGGTAAAATATAATTTTTGAAGGCTAAACAATAATTTTTTGAAAGTCGTAGATGATTTTTCAAAATTTTTTATTTAGGTAATAATTTTTTTTTTGCACTTACACTCTTATGTCTTAATGTTGCTCCGCCATTGTATAAAGGCATTAAAAATTGTCTAAAAAATAATAAATAAATAAAAGTCCAAGATCTAGCCAATGACCATCATCATCTAATTTTTTAAGAAAATCTACTAAAGTTGATGTGAATGTGGAGTTACCCATTAGGTGCCAATGTATAAATTAAGTCCCTCTAATAACTTTGGGAAAAAAGTTGTAGTTTTATCGAAGGTTTTATAATTTTAACCTTCGTGTGATTTAAATTGAATAATAACTTAATAGCCAAATTAATTTATATCCCATTCTTTTTTCTTTTCTTTTTTTTTATACAAGGTGAAGGGTGAGTCTCGAACATGAGACCAAGTGTTATTTGAACATTTGAGGTGACACTGGGCTACTAAAGTCTTGGACAATACCTTTCAGGGTATTGCCCTTAAGGGTCCATCTCACCATACAATTGGAATATGCTAAATATGCCAAATGTATTGTGAGATGCACTCTCAAGGACAATGCTCTTAAGGTTATCATCAAATTTTCCAACAATTTATACCCAATTCTAGCAACTTTGTGCACAATTACACATAGGGGTGTGCATTCGGTTATAACCGAATCGACCAAACCGGATTAACCGTTTTTTATTTTTACCAAATCGAACCGACCGATTATTTATGAAAATCGAAATAACCGAAACGAATTAAAATTGGTTATTTCGGTCTGTAACCGAATTAACCGATATTTTTTAAAAAATTAAGATAATTTGATTTTAAAAATTAAAAAATAAGTTAATTTTTTTAAAAAAATATTTAAAAAACTAAAAAAATCGGTTAATTCGGTTAACCGATATTTTTAAAACAAAAATCAAAACCGAACCGAACTAACCGATGTTTTAAAAAATCAAAATCGGATTAACCGAATTTATGAATTAATTCGGTTCGATCGGTTAATTCGGTTTAACCGATATTTTGCTCCCCCTAATTGCACATATACTTTTTAAGTGCATCATTATTACCGATATTTTGCTCCCCCTAATTGCACATATACTTTTTAAGTGCATCATATTACCTAAACAATATTCATTAATGTAGAGAAAAAATATATTTAAATGCATTGCACTTTTTGGCATGTGAAGGTTGACAACCTTGCTTGCGTTTTGGAGAGTGGTTAATTAAGAAAAATTAATTGATATAATTAAAGAATATTTCGGCCAAGTCGGTATCTATAAGCCAACAACTACTACTTTTATTTAACCAAAGAAATGTTGAACAGTCCGTAATCCTAGCTGTAATTCCATTTGAGAATTAACTTATTGCAATATTTTATCAAATTATGCATAATTAATTGTACAAAATAATATTTAGAGTGTACAATTTTAATGAATACTGAGTCCGAAACAGTCATTCTCCCTTCATTTTTTTTTTAGAAAATACATGATATGATCCCTCATGTTTGTACTCATTTCCGATTTAGTCTCTATTGTTTTCACAAACCCAGTTTAGTCCCTTTTTTTTCTAATTTATCTCAAATCAGTCTTAAACATTAAATGCACCATTAAAACTAATGGAGATGGACTGAATCCGGGTCACTTAAAATATCAGGACTGAATCAAGAATTGGTGCAAACATTAGGGACTGATTCGGATTATTTAAAACATTGGGTGACTTAATTCTTTAAAATTTTAATTCTTATAGTAATTATTATGGATACTATATCTATAATTTTCGTAATTTTCGTATAATTATTTTAATTAAATAATGATATAATATATTAAATTCTACATAAAAATCATTTTTTTCACAAGATAAATTATATAATTTTTAAAAAATGCCATCAGTTTATAAAAAAATATTTAATTTATCAAAGATAAAATAATTCTTTTATAAATTGACGACACATCTGATAGACATAATTTAATAAAATAAAAATATATATTGTTTAATAAATAAACTAGTGATCGAAATAAATTTTGTATATCAATACGCTATTGATTTTTCTTTTGTTTTGTTCGAGTGAAAAATGGTTTTATATATAATTTAATATATTATATCATTATTTAAATAAAATAATTATACAAAAAAATTGTCAAAATTTAAAATAAAGTATCCATATTAATTACTTTAATAATTAAAAATTTAAAGAATTAAGTCATCAAATCTGGTCAATTCCCGATTCAGTCCATGAAGTAATAAGTGACATGATTCAGTCAATCTCCGTTAGTTTTAACTGTGCATTTAACGTTTAGGACTGATTTTGGAGAAATTAAAAAACTAAAAGAAATAATCGGGTCAGTGCAAACAATAGAGACTAAATCGAGAATGATTACAAACAAGAAGAACCATATCGTGTATTATCTTTTTTTTTGCTAGAGTCGAGGCATATAGTTTCTTACTTCCTTGAATACTTATAATTTGAATGTTATCTAACTATAGATGCGTTGAAAAAGGAAAGATTTATTATATTATTAATTAATGTTATGTGTTCATGTATAGTAAAATGCCCTCAGGGTGTGTTTTAGATTATTTATTTAAAACACTTATATATTGATTTTGCTTAAAGTTATAAAAATTAGCTTTTTCAATAAAACACATCGAGAATTTGGTATTTATATTAAAACACTTATATGCAACTTATATTATATAGTATTTATATTATGAAAAAGAAAAAATTAATATTTTTTAAAAATATAATATTAAATTCGGGTAATGTCATGTAAGTAAATAATGCTACCGGAAATTTTGGATACCCGACGCGATCCACCCCTAGCGTCTGCATTAAGGGTATCAAACACCTCAAATCTACCCTTTTTTTTTATCTGAAAATCAGATAAACATTTTTCAAACGTAATCCATTACGCTACCTTTTGTCACCAATCTTCATCCTTCCCATCTGGGAATATGTAAATTTAGGTCTAGCAATTTTCTTTGATTGTTATAGGTAAATTGCAATTAATACTCGTAATGCCATCTAACTCCATAATTTGTTTATCTTTATTGTAGAATAAAATGATCCCTACATGAGTTTATCATGTCTTAACTATATTTCATACAAATACAAATTTATGGGAGTTTTCAAAAATAAGGAATTTTTGTTTGTTTATCACAACGTTCTTCAGTGGCATGTGAATAAGAATTATTTCACTACCATTTCAACAAACCAACGAATTTAGTTGCATTATTGTTTGGTCACACAAGTGGAATGGTGGGGAAGTAGGTTAAAATCCCACTTCCTCATATTTGTGGGCATATTTTATTAACAAAAAATAAAAATTCCCAAATTTGTTTAATTATTTTTAATTTATGTAAATGTCTTTTTTAGTATTTGAATAAGTATTGACAACTATTTGAAGTTACAAAAACGTTTGAAAATATGCATGTATTTGATAAAAAAAATGTTTTGGATGTATATATCTTTATCAGTAATGTAATAAAGGGTTCGAGAGAAAAATATAAAACATAATTTGTATCGTTTATGCTTATTTCTAATAAAAATAAACATACCCATATTATTTTCTAGTTATTTCTTTAAAAAAATATTTTTCTTTGTTAGGAACAAGTGACCAAAAGCCAAATGTTATAGCTTTTGGGCGTTTGATCCTAACAATTGATATTTATGAGTTAAGTCATACGTACAAGCCGTCCAAGAAGCAATTTATAGGAACACTTGTTGGAGAGTCTATGCAAGGCTCCCAACAATTATTCTGTATCATCGTAGACGGATAGCTCTGTATGACATAACAAATCTGACATATTGGCACCCATGTAATGCAGCCACTCATGTTCGTCTGTCGTTTAGTATATGGCTTTGCACTACCACCGTATAAATAAATAAAATTACGCCTCTATTAACATTTATAGTTTTTGGCATAATAGTAAATGCTGGAACTTAACACAATTTGTACTTAATCCTATCATTATACTTATGAATCTTAAAATAGTGGCATTATATTTAAACTAAATAATCCAACATATTTTAATTTTACAAGATATTCACAATAAAAAATATCCCTTTTCAACAAAATAATAAAAATAATAAAATAAATAATTAAAGAGTGATTTGGTAATTCCACTTCTCCCCATAAACTATAGCAGAGTAAGATCTACACGACCCTTTCCACTTTCTTCCAGTGTCTCTGTCTATCTTGTTCACATGCACTCATTCCAGTTCTCCTCTCATCATTGAACAGAAGCCTGCCTCTCACTTTGCTTCTCTCTTTCAGAATTTGACATCATCCACTTTTCTGCACCGAAACCAAATCCAACCGTTGATTCTCCCCAACCCTTCTTCTCTTTTGTTTCTTTTATCCCATGTTAATAAATTCTTGGATACGGACACATCCTTTAATGTAGTGTTACGCTCACTTTTCCATACTTTTTTTTTCTGAGCTGACGTATACTTATATTTATATTCCGTGCTCTGTATTTTGACCTGTAAATGGCGGCAACTTATCAAGAACAGGGCGAAAGTGGGAACGGGAACGGGGTTAGCAGGCAAGATATTCGAGCCGCCATTGCTAAAGCTGAGGATCTCAGGGTGCTTCACGCCGCTTTATTGCAGGGAACTAGTACGAAAGACGTGAGACTTCCTTATGCATCCCCCGTTTCTCGCCATGCTCCACAATTCTCTGCGAGAGATTACCCTGTTTTTACCCCTGTAAGTCAGTCTTTTAAATTTTTAAGATTTAATAATTTGGAGATTGGAGTTTTGGGTTTGAGAATTTTGGGATTTCTTTTTTAGCTGTGAGCCCGTGACTTTTGTTTTATGAGTTGGTTTCCCCGAAAGTTTTTTAGCTGTGGCATCGAATGGGTGATAGATTACTTGATTAAAATATAATAGGATCTTGTAACTTGGCTTTTACTTTAAGTTGCTGATCAAACATTGCGTGTAGATGAAGATTTTACAGGCAAAAAGTCAGCTTTCTTGGTTGGATCTATCTTGAAAAGGGTGGAACAATTTTCAAAAAGGGTTCTCATAATCGTTCACTTTCTTTGAATGTTCGAAATCTACAAAAAAAATTAAAAAATTGCACGGTTTTGTTCTTATTATTGATCAGTAGAAGTTCAAAAATTTATCTTTTGTCAGTTGATTAGACCATTTTTTGTTAATGACGAGAAATTTTCTTGAACCTGACAATGGTCATGGACGGTGTCAAATATTAACAGAACTATGAAGACGAACCTTTACCAGGATATCAGCAAATTCTGTTGGAGAATCGCAATTATGCAGAAAGTAGGGGAGAACACGTTTTAAGCAGCGGAAACGTAGATGAAAAAGAATCATCAGATTACCGAACAATGAATGCGTCTTTGATTAACGGGTTTCCTTTCGAATTAATGAACCTGGAGGGACACATATGTCCTTCAGAAGATCAAAATTCCATGGCAGGTTACTCTAAGTCTAGGAGAAGCAGCGTAGGGGACTTTAAATCGCTCTCATCTTGCAACAATTGCCGGCCAGCATCCATAAGTAGCAAAACTGTTGGCATATCCAAGAATGATAAAATATATAAAACTGTTGTTCCCTCGCCTGATTCGCACTCTTCTGTTCATTCGCAACCAAGAAATAAAGGGATGAAGTTCGCATGGTTGTTCTCTAGGCTAAAGAAGAAGAATATAAACGACAGCTTGCCTATTCGGCCACAACCCACTGAAGTTTCCCAAGTTCTTAGTGACTCGGGTATGGTATCTATCGAGACATTGAGGAAAGAGGTGGCAGAAGCTAATAAAAGTAGAGATGCCGCATCGATGGAAGTTTCTGACATGAAGGCATCGTTAGAGGAACTAAGTCAAAAGTTAGAGTATTTGGAGACTTATTGTGAGGAACTTAAAAAGGCATTAACAGAAGCTGTGAACGTGAAGAATTCTCAATCCGATGAAACAACGAATAAGCTTTCAAGACTAGGGAAATTCTTTAATGGGAGTGCAGAAAACTTGATGCCAGTGAGTGAGGAAGCAATGGTGGAGGGATTCTTGCAGATTGTATCGGAAGCAAGATTATCTGTTAAGCAATTCTGCAAGATTCTTATCAGGCGGATTCAAGATAGCGATCACTCTCTAATGGATAATCTGAACTCTATTCTTCAACCATACAACCTGTCTCTGAATTCGAAACACTCAAAAGCTGTGCTGTACCATTTAGAAGCTGTCATAAACCAATCCTTTTATCAAGATTTTGAGAACTGTGTGTTTCAAAGAAACGGTACTCCAAAGTTCTTGGATCCCCAACAAGACCGGCAAGAAAAGTTCCAATCGTTTGTTGCATTGAGAAACCTAAGATGGAAAGAAGTTATGAGAAAAGGGACCAAGTATTACAGTGAAGAATTCAGTAAATTTTGTGATCAGAAAATGAATGGCATAGTTGCAAGTTTAGGTTGGACCAGGCCATGGCCTGAGCAGCTCCTGCAAGCATTTTTTGTGGCTGCAAAGTGCATATGGTTGGTCCATTTACTCGCCTTCTCGTTTGCTCCGCCTTTGAGTATACTGCGAGTCGACGAAAACAGCCCTTTTGAAGCTCGGTACGAGGAAGATGTTTTCGCAGATAGGCAGAACATGCAGGGAGTCAAGATCATGGTAATGCCTGGTTTTTATGTGCATGATAGAGTAGTTCGGTGTAAAGTTCTTTGCAGATATAAATCCATAGCTTGATTAGTTGGGTGCTAACTTTTTTTTTTAGTTCGTGGTTTGTGTTTAGAGGGTTTTCTTTAATCCACATCTATCTTAAAAGTGTGACCAATTCTGCTTTTACAAATGTGCCCCTAGGTGTTTTGTTTTGGTGTGGGGGTATTTTAGACATTTTTCGTGGCGTATGTATGTTTATGATTATGTTGCATTATTTGTTGAGTTTATGCATTTATTTTCTTGACCCTTAATTGTGTCGAACTAATGTGTAATTTGGATTGGATTTGTTTGTTTCAAATTCCTTAATATATTTGTTTCTAGGAATGATTAAAGGGCAAACTCAGGTGCACGAAACGCCCCGCTATATGCAGGGTCCGGGAAGGGATCGGGCTAATTTGAATATAATGTACGCAACATTTCCTTGCAATACAAGAGGTTTCCGCGACTCGAACTCGTGACCTCCAAAGTCATATGACAGAACTATAACCGTTGTGCAAATGAGCATACCCTTTGTTTATAATTTCTAGTAATGATTATTAATCAAAATTTTTATAATTAAGTAATATAATCCAAAAAACATATGTTAAATTTCTTAATTTAAAATAATAATAATAACTATTAATTACATTTCTAATAACTTAACATAATTCGAAAATATATATATATATTATATATAATATTTAATTTAGAACAATCGATTTGTTTGTTTAAAAAAACTTATATATATATATTTATCACTAAAAACTTTATATATTTGATTATAACCCGAAAAACATAGGTTTAACTTAAAATAACATCATTCTTTCTGAAATATCACATCTCAAGAAAAACATAGGTGTGTAAGTATATTTAGTTTTCAATATTCTATCTCCTTTTATTAAGTTAGAGTTGAATTTCGTTTTAATAGTATGTATTTGGAATCTTAAAAAAAAGACTTTTTTATAGACTAATCTCACTTAACATATAATAAGAAGAGATATAATATTGGCTCATTTCTTGAAATTGTGTGTATAAACTTAATTGAGATTTTATCGTAATAGAATAATATTTAAATTGGTATCGTTCGAAAAATAACATTATTCAAACATTCTTTTTCATCTGACATGTTTTAAAGTTCTTTACTTCTTTTGGCAAAATAATTTTCAAACTCATACAAAAAGCAATGGCCAAACAAGTGTTAAACAAATGTCATTTTTTTAAACATTCCCTATTTAAATTAGTTGTTAATATTAGATGGGTAAACTCATAAAAAATTCATAAACCCAAACTTTCTTTAACTTTACTCCTATTATTCATTAATCTATATTCTAAACTCCCTAATAACAGTTTCATATTTATCATAACTCCCTACCCCCACAACACTTTACCAATTTACCCTTGCAAGTTGAAAATGAATTAATTATTTGATATCCCCTAGAGTTTTAAATACTTTTCAAAAGTTACCCAAAGTTTTACCATTTTTTCTAATAACATTTTCCTTCGCGATCCGTCACTTGGAAATAGTATCAAAGCCTAGGTTTATTCTGGAAATCCGAAAATAATATTTTGAATATTAACATTATCCTTTAACGGGGGAGACAATACACGAGAATATGGATCCGAATGAATATTCGAGGTGTCACTCATACATGTGGTACTTCCAAAAATTGGAAACTCTAAATCAAAAGCATATGGCGGAAGCTCAACACTTCAACCATAAGTGAAAATTATTACGATGAACAAGATTGTGATTACCTGGCATAAACCATTATAAAAAACTGGAAAGGATGGCTGAGATGCTTCATCAAATGAACCTCAAACTACAGTTCCAGATAGCCGAATTTCAGGAAGACGATCATCCTGAACATGAGGACGTTATTCCTGACCCCAATGATCCAACATGGTCCGGACCAGGCGAATAGAATGGGAGAACCAACCTTTCGATAAATCGATCCAGATACTTCTAAGATATCTGAAGATCTTATAGAATTCAGAAGACAGTGCAGTGTTATGGATACTTACAATACCATGTCCCTGCACAGATCCATCAGATTCAAAGTCAGATGGAGATCATAATTAAACATCAGGAGGAAATTCTTGAAAACCTTCGAGATGTTCAAACCCGAGTTAAGGAGTTTGAGTCACGACCATGTTCTTCAGGAAAAAAGAAAGGAGGGTGCTTACAATCATCCTCTGGAACCGAGCCCTTTTTACACCAAAAAAGGAAAGCAGAGAAGGTCCGAAGGCCTTTGACGGAGACTAAAAAAATGATTGTGGTCCTACGAGGAGATCCAATACTTCAAACAAAGTAATGGAAAGAATCAACCTGGAAGATCTGTGTGATCTTGCTGAATCGTTTGCAGGATTAAATATCGTAAACTAAACAAATCAAGTTGGCGAAATTCCTCGACTTCCACCACAAGGGAGTTTCGGGTCACACAATCCACCACCCGAAAGAGATCAAAGAATGCCCCATCAAGAAGATTTTACTTCTGAAGCAACTTTAGATCCCCCAGTTGGAACAAGGACTCGTTCCCGCGGGCCAGACATGCATCAAACGCCTTACGGAAAATCTCAGTTAGATCTAATACATCCATACAGACTTATGCTCAATATGGATATCTTGGATCTTAAGAATCGAGAAGTTCTTATTGATGAATAGGCTTTAACAATGAGCATCGCAGCAGGAACGCTTGAGATAAGCAAAGAAAGATTCATATTACTCCTTAAGATGAGTCTGGAATGATCAGCAAAGATTGCTTGGGAACTCGGAGACCCAGTTACAAAGGAAGAAGTTTTAGCCGTAGAGTCCCTGAAAGAAATTGTGGACAAGATGGCAAAATTTTTTAAAATATGTTTGGAGGAAGAAAAGACGAAAAAAAATATTTTGGAGTTGTATTTTTTCAGTGCAGCTCCAGAACCAGCAAATAAAAGCTTTATTGAAACTTTTCATTTTATCAAGCTCAGACGACCAGATGGGAACGCCTTAAAAATATCAAAACGGCGCTACCAGAGGACTCACCAATATTAGTTGGAGCCACTACCGAAGATGAAGCTTCAACCAGACGATCGTGTGGTTTTTGAGTTTGTCTAACAGAAATGGACAAAGTCAATACTCATTCAAATTTTTTTAAAATTCAGCCAATGGAACTTTCATGTTGAATTCAATGACATGAACAACAACATGATTTGCCGAAGAGCTCTTCGAAACAAAAAGAAGAATTCTTTGGTAGAACAAAATTCCTGCAAGCAAAGAAACTTTCCGGAAATTCTGTAACATGGCACATATTGGCCGATGGAAAGATCGGATTTGACAAGTATGCTAAGCAGAAAGAACCTGAATTCGGGAAAGGATTCCGATCCAAACCCGACAGATCAGAAGCAGAAAAAGACAAAGGACCTACTGACAAAAGTGCACGTTTTCCCAAAGCTCGGGGACCATGAAAGCCAATAATGTAAAGATTCCCCGACAAAGGAAAAAGTTATGGACCATTAAATGCACTCAAACAAAATAATGGATCAATCACGAGAAAAGTTGGCACACTCAGACAAAAGATGTCAGACCACGAGATAAAGGCGCGCTCACGGGCGCACTTAACATTGAACGAGAGTTTGGAATCCACATTTGAAGTCCGGATTCATGCCTATATAAGGCGAGACATAGAGGAAGCTAAGAACATCGAAAATTCTCCATAGTTTTCTCAGAAATAAATATAGTAGTCATCAAGCTGTAATCTTTTCAACTTTCATAGCTTTGTAATAATTTCTTTCTTTCTTTGTAATATTTCTGTTTTGTAATTCAGTCTATGTGTTTTGAGTCCAACCTCATTATATGAGAGGCTAACAAGTTAGTCTCATTCCAGGAGGAAGAAGTACTAATGTAATAAATATTATAAGTGTTTCCAGAATAAAATGAAGGCTTTTGACCATCTATCTCAGAGATTTCTTTAAAATCATTTTATATATGATTATACTCTACGCTTTAAGGTAAAAAACGAATTAAGGTTGTGATGTGTAGTTTCTGAAGGAGTCGGATAACTTGCAGACTAACCTCGTCAGAAGGGCTGATGTTGGATGGTGAGGAGCCATTCGTAAAACAGTCTGGGGGCGGTAATTTTTAGACTGGTGGATTTGCGACACCTCACCCGGTGCTGTAATGGTCAAAAGGTATTCAAAAATTTATTGTAATACAGAAGTATGATGAACCTGTTATTTATTTTCACATATTCTTAAAATAAGGGAATTTTAGGGCATGAACTGTGAGTCATTTGCAAAAGATGCTCTTGGGTTTTCTCAAGACGACAGAAACTGAAGGATCTCATGATCATATACTACCATTAAGGCCCCTGCATTTACGTATCCCCTTTTTAGGAGTTGTTTATTAACAAAATGTAATTTTGGATGTTTTTGTAATAATCCTGAGTTCTATGCAATTAAAGTAAGTGTTTTTATGTCATTTGAGGTTGGTAGGAAGTTGAAATAAAGAAAAGAATTATAGAAGAGAGTTTAAATAAAGAATCTTTGACATAAAGTGGAATATTAAAATTTTATTTGGGTTGGAGGATTTTAAATGAGTTTACCCATATTAGTTAATGTCAATTATGAAAAATATTTGTAGCGCCCTTGTCTAATACTTGTTCGAAAGTTTTTATGTATCAAAAATTTCAAAGTAGGATGTTGGAGTTGCAAGCTCAGGAAAATCTATACTTAATGAAGATATTTGATTCAAATCCATCTATATATAAATCAATCGTTCCAAAAAATGCGGTGCGATTAAGAGGAAAAACTATAAAAGAAGAAAAAAGGTTTTAATTTCGAAATCAAGAACCATTACATGAAAGAGGATCAGCTCAAGTGGCTTATATAACTGTCTCAGTTGCACTCAACAATGGCTCCAGCAGCCCGATGAGGCCTGCTCTTTCGCCTGTTCCCATTTTGGCGCTCTTCGGTGATTATTCTCGTTGCATTTCCATTTCCCTCGCTCGCCGAGTCAGCTTTCTCCTTCGTTTCGCCATTCTTTATACGCTTTTTCCCATTCTGTGCAACGGTCTTGCTTTTTGAGTCTTTATTGGGTGCCTCCGTTGTGTCTTCACTACACTCATCTTCTATTTTCCGAGCTTCTTCTTCATCTATCTCATCTTTAACTGATTTTTGAGGTCGTCCCCTTTTATTCTGCGCAGGAATTTTTTCTTCCTCTCCACTGCCAGTGTCATCTTGGTTAGTCATGGATAGCGTCTTTCCCTTAGCTCTACTTCGGCCCATTATCTCAAGCTTAAGAGTTATCACAACAATTGTGGATATATCTGATGAAGAAAAATGCAGTTAATCATTTGTCATACAATATAAGAATGAAAAGATAAATAAAATCATGGTTCAAAGGATGTCATAAGCTCCTTAAATCTCAGAATGCGAGAGCATTATCAAAATAAGACCCGCAGTCTGCTCATTTCGTCCAAGAAGAGCATATCTGGGAGAAGCAAATACATCAAAAAAATAAGGGACTGGATGAATGTAATGAGCGTGTCTATTGAATAGGTTATCAATAATGAAGAGTTCCAATATGAAACAGGCCAGCGAGTGTTAATTCAGATATATTAAATCAATAATCTTTACTTGTCTACCAGAATTGTTTCACAAAACAAGACAATGGCCTCTGTACTCGAGCTTCATTCAACTATGTAGCCAAACCATACAACTACATAGAGGGGAAAATGGCAATATTCATTGAAAACTTCAAGTGAAAATTTGGAAAAACGAACCATGTGACGAGCCACTGGTTTTTCAGATTACTCGTTTGTCAATACCAAATTTTTTAGCAGCTAAAGCTTAGCATATTACCAGTATTTTCAGACCAAAAAACGAAATGTTCTTGGCAACCCCTTGGGTAGATCCAACATTGAACATGGGTATATTCCAATGTCGGATGAGAATTAAAAAAAAACACTTTCAGGTTTAGAGATGACCGGCGTACAAAGTGATAAGGACGGGAATAACAACAGATAATACACCTTACACGATTTTCTTGGAACGTTTATGCCATTTTCAGACACTGAAGACTTTGTTAGAAAGCTTCTCCAACAATACACGAAATCGACCCAAACAATACACGAAATCGACCCAAAGAACACACATTTCCAATTTAGTCTCCCTGGAACACAAGATTCCAAAACATAAACTTCTTCCGATACCCGATGTGGAAACACTACTACCAAAGGAGTCGGGAAACTTGTATTTTTTGAAGAAAAAAATTCTTTGATATTCAAGAGGGCAAACACGCGTGGTGGATCCTCTCGGTCCCAATAAAGATACACATCGACCACGATCCAACTATTTACACAAAGTCTACAACACAGCATACTCAAGAAGCACATGAACAACATCTATAACACAGAAAATAAATCTTTAACTTAAAATAAGCTTAGATTTAGGCGATGTTGCACCCAATAATAGTGAATTAACAAACGAGTGTCCTACCAAAATACACATGCAACAACAATTTTTATAAGGTCGCAACAGAAAGAAAAAGACAAACAAACAAAACAAGAAGAGATCCATGGACAACTGAAAGTAAAAAAATAGCCACAAAATCCAGGATTTTAGAGCTCCCCATTTGAAAATACACAACAGCAAGATAAAAATAAACAAGCAGTAATCCTTGAAGTACAATTAGAAAAATTAAAGAAAATAAAAAAACTCACCGAAAAAACCATCAGATAAGTTATTTGGATGGGTGAATCTATTGAACAATCAGTAGAACAGATGCCTTAAAACCACCAATGCCCAGATTAAATTTAAAATTTTCAAAGATTTTGATAAGATAATGAAAAGGCAAAACAAGTTACTTATACAGCGAAAAAACTGTCCACCAATGCCCAGATTAAATTTAAAATTTCAAAGATTTTGATAAGATAATGAAAAGGCAAAACAAGTAACTTATACAGCGAAAAAACTGTGATCTTGGAGAACGGCGAATGACCCAGATCAAGAATGTCGGTAAGAACCTTGAAATGGTTCAAAATAATTAAAGAAAAATTACTTTTCCTGATGAAGCAAGGGGCCTCAAAAGTATCGAGAAGGCCGAGACGCGTGAACCAGAAAACATATAAATGATAATGACAGAGTTGACGATGATAATCTATCTCAACGAGTGTGTCAGTCTTTATAAATGCTGCAGTAACTGGATCTGGGGTATTCTAGTTTAATTGCATACTGCCCCTCTGTATTTATTCATTTTCATTTTCTAGTTTAATTGCAGACTGCCCCTCTGTATTTATTCATTTTCAATTAGCCCGCTCGTGAATCGTGAATCGTGAATCGTGATACCAATAAAGTAAATTTGCAAACGAACAAGTGGCATTTTGTATATATTTAGGGTTCGTTTGAAGTTAATGATATGATAAATAATATAATGATAGATAACGAGATTATGATAAAAATTATATTATGATAAGTATTTAGTGTTTAGTTAAAGGATAAAATGGTACATTAAATTTATTATTTATTATAATGACTTAAATACCCTAATTATATATATAAAGATAATATATACTATTATTATTATTATTATATTATTATTATTATTATTATTATATATATATATAAATTTTGAAAATGCTGAAAAATTAAGAATCGTTCCTTCCTTTTCAATTTCAAAGGGTTGTTGAGTAGGATATAAATTTTTAAAAATATTGACATTCGAAAGTTTATATGCTCTTTCTAATACTTGAATATAAGGTACAACATATCTGGATATAAACCATGGTATAAATGGTATATAAGAATTTTGATCAGAACAGAATTTATAAAATTCATTTTGTAACAAAATTTATTTTTCTTTTGAAATAGTATCAAAAAACCATTTTCTAAATTGTTCCCATTTAGGTTGATTAAATTCATTTTTTATTTTCTGCATCGCACTAGATCCAGGGCTAATCAATTTTTGGTGTATTACTCATAAAGAAAAATTCATTTCTGATTCAGTTATCTATGATTCTTTTAATCCTCTGACTATATTGTCTGGATTAATATATAATTTACTTATCCTATCATGTTGTAAATTATCAATTGGATTCGGCATAGTAGACGTGGAAGCTCTATGCGAAGAATTATTTTCCTCCATTGGAGAGATATGAGAAAAAGATGAATAGGACTTAGATGATTTAGATCTTAAAGATCTAGGTACATATTGTAATAATTTTTGTTGATTATTGGGTTCAAATTGTAGTTGAATCGAACCATCATTTGTTTGTATAACGTCAACTAAATTGGTTTGAATTCTAGTTTGAACAGGAATTGCATATTCAATTGTCCAATTATCAGGGAAAACAATTTCATCCCATTTAATAGCTCTACGTGTTGTAATATTTGAACGATTAAAATTAGTTTCAATTAATATTGTTTCATTAATTGGTTTATCAATTCTCCAACATTGAGGATTTAATGTATGCAAAGGTTTATAATAAATACGATAACAGATACAAATTATTTCTGTTCCTGGATCATAATTATAACCATGAGTTTTAACATTTAATGTTAAAGCATCTAATATATTAATATCAGATAATGATAATTGTAAATTTGGATAAACATCAAAATAAACAGGGTCATGAGTCAAACTAGATTGAATAATTCCAATCAAAGATTGTTTCCAATTTAAATTTCTTCCATCTCTTAAAGCTGCTATAAAGCTTTCTGGTAATCCTTCTAAGTTAAAGGTTTAAAAGCAATTTGCACTAAACCAATGTGAAGAAATTTATGAGTTTCGATATAAGGTAAAATATCCTTTTCACTAAGTAATTTTAAAACCATTTCATCATTATTTAATGGTACTGCTTCTTCAGTAGTTTTAACAATTTGTTTAATTCCTAATCTTTCAAAAGCTCCTAACTTATATATAAGTTTAGGTTCTATTTTAGGAATTGTCCATCTATTTAATGATTCTAAATTCTGAGGTACATCATATTCTTGTACCATACTGTTTTTAACAGTATTTTGTTTTTTAACAAGGTTTAAATTCATTTGAATAAGGCTACTTGTGTTAACTCTCATCATCTTCTACTTAACTTAATACCTAAATTGGCTCTGATACCATTCAAGACCTCCTATAAATTCATCATTAACCTAGGACTTCTACAGAATATAAAAACTGTCAATCCTTGAATTATAACATTACAAAAACACCATAATCGACACACCTCGTCATAAGCGGGCAATATTACAATAGTTCTTAAATGCCAGTTTTATTATTCAAACCTAGAATGATGTATTCATAAGATACATAAGGACCAATTCAATGCATAAGTAAGTAAATGAGATTAAGCTAACACAAGAAAATATTTAGCCTATCATAATATTTATGATAAAACAAAAATAAAGATAAAAGAATACTTACAGAAATGAAGAGCAGAATAGTAGTAGTTGTAATCAAAAGTAAACTGTTTATTAATATGAACGAGAATATTACAAAGAGAGGATAGTTTTCAGTCTGCTGAACAAAGAAAATAAAAGCTCCTTATATAGGAGTGAAACATCGGATTTCAAATTCGGACTTCAAACACAAAATAAAAATAGTATAGACTAATAATAAAAAAGTACAAATAGAAACCACACTAATTTACAACAGTAGACGCACTACTAACAAAAAAAAAATAAGATAGTGGATGGAATATATTCCATCGTACAATACTTTATTAAAGAAATATGCCACTTTAGTCATATTCACTAAAGTTTGTCTGCCATTGAGCCGGATAATGCGGAATCAGCATCTTCTTTTCATAAAGCCTTGTCTTTATCTTTTGAGGTGGATCCAGTAGACCCAGTTTTCATCATGGTGGCTTTGAATGTTTCAAAAATATCATCAAAAGGAATATTTGGATCCTGTGCATCCTGTAAATCTTCAGAAATTGATTTTCCAGACATGTTATCATCATCAAATCTGGTTAATAAATCCTTCTTCATTGCTTCCAAATATTCTTCAATCATTTTCTCCTTAGTCGTAACCTCGGATTTCATTCGGCATTTTCGAGCAATATGTTCGAATGGTGAAGGTTGCTCAAACGAATTTTTAACAAAATTATCCGTTTGATAGGTAGCAATGGTATCCGCAATCAGTTCTAAAGTGTCCATTCCAAACATTTGTTTGGTATCTGGGTTTTCCTTTAATATTTTATCCCAAAATTTTGAATAAAAATACCTTTTAAGGCAGGGGATATGAGTGTCAGTATAAGACACTTCTGGCGTCCATTTCCAAAGGCAAGGAATAGAAAATTCAACAAAGAAATAGAAAGATGCTATTCCTGTGATACCAGAACTTTGTTGTTGTAATTGAATTAATTTAGGAGATAAATCAATCCATTCATCAAAATAGGTTTTATAAATTTCTGGTAAAATTTTATGAGTAGTGCCATATTTGCCCCACCAATTTATAAACCAATTTGGAATATTATGTTTATATACTTCAGTACAAATTTTAATAAACCATGAATGTCGTTTTCTATTGTTTTCATAGAAGAAGACTTTATGAAAGGCTTCAACATAGTCCCAATAATTATATTTAATCATTTGATTATTAGGAAAAGCAAATTCTTTTTCCTTAAAAGGTGATATTCCCCATTCAGTCGGAGTTATTACTCGTTTAATAATAATTTTACTAAATGTAAAGTTTTCATTTTGATTTAAAGGAAATTGCGTAATATCGCAAGAATTATTTATGAGTAATTGCTCATAATAATTTCGAGACTTATAAGTACCATAAGCAAATGAAGCAGTGTCAATATACCTGCTCATAATCTTCCAGGGTTCATTGCCCCATTTCAGATCAATATCTTCAAGGAAAAATATGATTTCCTGAGAATCATTTTTGATAAAATTATGTGATTCTCCTTCATCGTTATTAACGATATTAGCATATGATGCTGTTGTTTCAGTCCCTCTTTCTGCTGTTTAAAAGCAAGGAATTCCTGATATAAATGATCCTGCTCTGGAGATAAATTCTTAGCTATGAGCTTACGTGGTCCATGTTGAGCTATAATATGCTCTGGAATTTGTCATCGGCCTCCTCGGCCACCCCTTCCTCTATACACTCATACCTGAAAAAAATTTCAAGCATTTAAATATTCACGAGTCAAAAAATCTGGAAGAGAATTTTCTTCACCATTTTTATATATTATATCAAAATCAAATGGAGCTAAATGAGCTTGCCAACGAGCAACCATTTGTTTGGAGACATCATGTTTAAAATCTTTATTAAACATAAATTTAGCTGACTTACAATCGGTTTTAATGATAAATTTCTGATTATATAAATCATCTTGAAATTTAATATGCATTTAACAATTGCAAGAATTTCTTTTGCTATAGTTGCATAATTCTTCTGACTGTCATTCCATTTGCCAGAATAAAAGCTAATTAATAATTCATTTTTTGAAATAGGATCTATTTGTTTCAATATACCTCCATAACCAATATCAGAGGCATCTGTTTCAATAATCTTATTCCAATTTGGATTAGCTATCATTAAACACGGTAAATATTTTACCTTTTGTTTGATAGTTTGAACTGCTTTGGTATGTTGATCAGTCCAAGGTTTAAGAACCTTTTTAAGTCTATCATATATGATAGCTGAATCTTGAGTTAAATTTTTATAATAAGCAGAAATATAATTTAAACTTCCTAAAAATCTCTGTAATTGAGTTTTATCAATTATTTTATCTGGAAATTTAGAAGCAAATTCTATACTTCGTGAAATAGGAATTATATTTCCTTTATTGATATTATGACCTAAAAATCTTATCTCGGTTTGAAATAAAGACATTTTAGGTTTAGATATAACTAAGCCATTTTGAATAATAATTTTCTTAAACATATCTAAATGTTTTATATTTAACTCAATTGTTTAAGAGTATACTAAGATATCATCTATATAAACAATAGTAAACTCACTATAAGGAGTAAAAATATCATTCATAATTTATTGAAATTCAGAAAGTGCATTTTTCAAACCAAAAGGCATTACATTCCACTCATAATGTCTTATTGGAACATTAAAAGCAGTTTTATAAGTATCACTTTGATTGACTTGTATTTGCCAATATTCTGATTTCAGATCAAATTTTGAAAATATGAGAGAATCATATAATCTATCTAATAAATCCTTTTTATTAGGAATTGGATGTCGTATCCATTTTAAGACTTTATTTAATGGTTTATAATTTATAACCAATCTTGGTACTTCACGTTCTTGTTCACTCTTTTTATTGACATAAAAAGCAGTACAAGACCAGGGAGATTTAGAAGGCTTAATTAACTTTTTCTGTAATAAGGATTCTATTTCCTTTTTACATAATTCTAAATATTCAGAGCTCATTTGACATGGTCGAGCTTTTGTAGGGATTAATTTTTCATTAAAATCATCCTCATAAGGTAAAGTGATAATATGTTTTTTTCGATTCCAAAAAGCATTGGGGTGATCACTACAAATCTCTAAAGAAAATTGTTGTGCAATTAACTTAATTTTTTCCTGTAATTTAGGATTTTGTAACTGATCACTTATTGTGATTGTATTCACTTCAAATTTTAAGAATTGTAATTTATGATTTTTATTTTGTATATGATCATGAATAATATTAATGTATAGTGGAGAAGGAGCATCTATGAATTTTAGGAAAATAGCTTTTCCTTCAAAGGTACCACGAATACCTAAATTATCAATATAAGTAATTGAGTATAATTGGGTAATGAATGGAGATCCAAGTATTACTTGATTAGTAATATCTTTAGCTAATAAAAAACTAGTTTTTATGCATGTTCGATTAATGCAAATAGAAACTTGGGGAAGTTTATATTGGATATCCAATTTCTGTCCACCAGCATGGGATAAACTATGAGTTGTTCTGGTATAATATCTAGTAGAAATTAATCCTTCCCGAATAACATTTAAATCTGCCCCACTATCAATAAGTGCCGTAAATGTTTTAGTAAAATGATTATCAATTAATAACGTAATCTGAGTATACCATTTTTGAGCAACTAGAATTTCTAGTGTGGCCAGAAAATCATGTTCTGGAGGTAATTGAAAATTATCTTTATCAGGAAATTTTGGAGATGTAATTGGAGAATTAGAAATTTGATTATCTTCTAATTTAGAAATTCGAGTATCAAATAATTTATTTTCATTTTGAAGAAATTTAATTTCTTGTTTAAGATCATCAATTTCTATTAACAAATCATTTATTGATGTAGGAGTATCATATGATTGTCTTTGTCTTGGAAGCTTATAAACTTCTGTCATAGAATATGAATTATTGGAACTAACAATATTATTCTGAGGAATATTATTGGATGTTGAAGTGGAAGGAATATCTTCCATTTGATCAATTAATTTATATCTTAACTCAAGGTCTTTAACTAATTTGAGAAAGTCTAATATATTGGTATTAGTTAAAGTATTTATATTTAAATCCTGGAATGGTGATAATATTTTATAATATGAATCATTTGATTCATCTGAAATAGTCTTAATACAGGGTTGTCCAATAGAACAAGGTTGACAACAATCTGTTTCTGAATGACTAGATTCATTCTCTAGAACCTGAAGATGTTTTGATTCATCTAAATCATTCGAATCATAAGATGTGTCTGATGAATAATCAGAATTATCCGAAGAATGTACTAGTATTGTATTAAGAGCATCCTTAATATTATCAGGAATATCTAAATTATTAATTTTTTCTTTCATTTTGCATCTATTAGCATAATGACCTTGATGACCACATCTAAAACAAGTTATATTTTGTTTTTTAGGTATTTTAGTTGATTGTCTAAATTTTTTCCTTTCACTTTTGTGATCTAATCTTTTTTGAGAATATTTTCTCCTTTTCTTATAATAAGGTTTTTGAAAAATTTTATCAGTTTTGAATGTTTTATTTTTAGAATAAATCTTATTTTGTGAGGGTATGTCCATACCAAATTGCTCACAAAACTGTCCTAATTGTTTTCATTCAGACAAATTTTGTCTTTTGATTTGTTGATTTAATTTAATTTCGTTGCATAGGGCTAATCCCTCTTGGACACATGTGCCAATAAGTTTTCCATATGTATATGCATCATAAGGAATATTAATATGATACTTTCTAAGATTCTTCCTAACTCTTTCAGGAAAGAGATGAGATAATCCATCAATAAATTTAGATTTCCAATGTGAACTATTACAATCTTGTAATTCCATAACTCTATTGAGAAATGTATCTTTATACCATCTAAAATCAGTTAGTGTTTTACATCGTAAATTCTGTAAAAGAGTTCGAATATTTTCATTTTGTTCAGAATATCTACCAGTAAAATGATTAATAATATTAACAACTAAAGTGTAGACTGCATTTTCTAAAATGTTATTATTCTCTTGTTTAACTGTATTCATAATTTACTTAGTGAAAAGGATATTTTTCCTTATATCGAAACTCATAAATTTCTTCACATTGGTTTAGTGCAAATTGCTTTTAAACCTTTAACCTTAGAAGGATTACCAGAAAGCTTTATAGCAGCTTTAAGAGATGGAAGAAATTTAAATTGGAAACAATCTTTGATTGGAATTATTCAATCTAGAAAACAATAAAAAATGACATTCGTGGTTTATTAAAATCTGTACTGAAGTATATAAACATGATATTCCAAATTGGTTTATAAATTGGTGGGGCAAATATGTCACTACTCATAAAATTTTACTAGAAATTTATAAAACCTATTTTGATGAATGGATTGATTTATCTCCCAAATTAATTCAATTACAACAACAAAGTTCTGGTATAACATGAATATCATCTTTCTCGATGGAATATATTCCATCCACTATCTTATTTCTTTATTTTAATGTGTCTTCTGTTGTAAATTAGTGTGGTTCATATTTGTACTTTTTTATTATTAGTCTGTTCTATTTTTATTTTGTGTTTGAAGTCCGGATTTGAAATCCGATGTTTCACTCCTATATAATGTGCTTTTATTTTCTTTGTTCAGCAGACTGAAAATCATCTACTCTTGTAATATTCTCGTTTATATTAATAAACAGTTTGCTTTTGGTTACAACTACTCTTATTCTGCTCTTCCTTTCTGTAATTATTCTTTTATCTTTATTTTTGTTTTATCATAAATATTATGATAGGCTAATTATTTACTTGTGTTAGCTTAAATCTCATTTACTTACTTATGTCTTGAATTGGTCCTTACGTATCTTATGAATAAATCATTCTAGCCGGATAATGCGGAATCATCATCTTCTTTTCATAAAGCCTTGTCTTTATCTTTTGAGGTGGATCCAGTAGACCCAGTTTCTAAAATACCTAAAAAACAAATTTTGATTACAACCACTACTATTCTGCTCTTCATTTCTGTAAGTATTCTTTTATCTTTATTTTTGTTTGATCATAAATATTATGATAGGCTAAATATTTTCTTGTGTTAGCTTAAATCTCATTTACTTACTTATGCCTTGAATTGGTCCTTATGTATCTTATGAATACATCATTCTAGGTTTGAATAATAAAACTAGCATTTAAGAACTATTGTACTATTGCCCGCTTATGACGAGGCGTGTCGATTAGGGTGTTTTTGTACTGTTATAGTTCAAGGATTGACGGTTTTTATATTCTGTAGAAGTCCTAGGTTGATGATGAATTCATAGGAAGTCTTGAATGGTATCAGAGCCAATTAGGTAAAAAACAACATTCGTGGTTTATTAAAATCTGTAGGTACATCATATTCTTGTACCATACTGTTTTTAACAGGTCCCAATAATTATATTTAATCATCATGTTATTCTCTTGTTTAACTGTATTCATAATTTCATCTTTATTAGCTAGGGTTAAATAATTATCCCACCAACTTTTTTATTGACCAGTAAATCCAGCAATGATCATATTAGCAATAGTTTTATCATTATAGCCATTACTTTTGCAAATGATAGAATACATTAGCATCCTATGAGCTACATTATAAATTTGTTTATCAGGATAACCATCCAAATTCCATTCATAAATATGTTTACCACTATAACTATTATTAACAATATACTCTGACTCTTCATGTAGAGTACCCATAGGAGAAGGTCTCCTATAATAAAATAATCTTTGTATGGGTCGATCAGCCAATTTATTTTTTAATTTATTTATTTGATCATGAAAAACTTGTTTATGATCTTGAGTAGTTTCTATTTGTTCTTGTAAATCTTTATCAAGAACTGAAACTGAAAGATTTAAATCTTTAAATTTATTATTTAAAAATGTTTCTAATTCAATCATTGATTTTTATATATATACATTTATTATTATTAAATATATATTTATTTTAGTATTTAATAATAATAATAATAATAATAATAATAATAATAATAATAATAATAATTGTTGAAAATGATATATATGCCATTTTGCTAAAATTGTTATTATAATGTGATAAATATGGTGGGATAATTTTTTAAATTTTCAAACTAAATATGGATTATTCTCAATCCTACTCCTATCCAATCTCAATCCCAATCCCAATCCCTCACTTCAAACATTCACTTAGATGACCGTGTTTACAAAAAATAATAAGTATTAAACTTAAATATCATTTATAATTTGGGATGATAATGGGTCCGAGTTAAACCCGGACCGTATTAAATCCTCCCGGTCTGAGGCGGGTTTAGACCATTTTGACCAGTCTTGGGCGGGTCTGGACCTGGTCAACATGTTTTGAAGCGGGGCTGGTCGGGTCCCGGGTTTAGCCTATACATAATTTTATTTAAATTTAATATTGAATATACATTTCACTTCTTTGGTTGAATTATAACGTTATATTATTTAATTTTATATCAAAACACATGTGTTCATATTGTAGAAATTTGACATTTTGAAGAGAATTAGAGCAAATTACTAAAGGTCTGATAGTTTTAAAATAGTTTTGCAACTGTTTATTATAAATATTTACTAGAGAAAAACATAAAATTCAATAACGAAACTTAATTTTTGCGCTTCAGAATTGATTTCTAGCTGGGTTCGCGGGTTTGGGCGGGGAGGTTATCTTGGAGGGGCGGGGCGGGGCGGGGCGGGTCTGTGGTCTTTTTCTTTTGTAGCGAAGCGGGTCTCGTGTTTGGTCAAACCCGCCCCATTGACATCCATCCCTAATTAGAATTTCATCAGTTTGACTCCAACAAAAGTAGTAAGAAATTTTATTGTTTAAGAAATTAAAATGACAATTATGTCACTTTTATTGTTTGGAAGAGCTGTCGAAAGACTTCATAAATTAGATTAAACAATAACTCAGACCTTGAAATTTTATTAGTGTGTGAATTTCTATATTTTTATCACAAGTCCTTGAAAAGATTGTTATAAATTCTACTGACACATAATGAAAAATCAGAACTTACGGATTTTAAATATGTATCATATTTGATATCACCTAAAATTGCGGCGACTTACTGATATCAATAAAGAGGGGTTCATCTCTCTTTCTTCTCCAATATTCCAAATAACGGCAAGGTTGTCAATAAATATCCTCTGAGATGACCTGAAAATATGAAGCAACAGTGAGAAGGGGTCGGGGCCGGAAGTTTTTTCGACGGGTCCCCTCCGACGCTCAAGTCAGGCCAGAGAAATACGAGGAAATATATGCGCGTGTAGGTAAAGGCAATTATGAATAATCATATTGATACCCCAAACCTGGTATTTATAGGCGGAGACCAAAGAGTTACATTGCAGCAATGACTCTTGCCATGTTTATCCAAATCTTACCCAGATATGTCAAGATCTTGTGAATACAATCAAATCCCTGATATTGCTCCGCAGATCTAGGACTTACATAACTTGGGGAACTAGTTTCCTTCTTGAGAACACGCATCAAGCAGGAAATGAGAAGAGCTCGGCCAATGAGCTCGTGCCTCAAAAGAGGTCGCTCAACAGTTTAGTGGAGACGCAAGAGGTGAGGTGGAACAGGTCGGCCAAACAGGTCGGTCTGTACAAAGAGCTCGGAAGGACAGGCGAGGTCTCTTGAAGAAAGTCAAGCAGTACAGCACGGAGTCAGGTCGACTCATCAGGTGGTGTCCATATTTAGGGGTATCAATATTATAGTAATATTTGTTAGTTATGAACACAATACATGTACCAATTACCAAATATTGCCATCATAACAGAAGATCTGAAATGGGAGCTGTTAGCTTCAGTGATGCTTTGCTTAGATGCCATGACAACTGATAATAGTCGAAACAACACAAAAGAGATTGAGCTTCAACTCATTCCAACCGTCCATCTGAATTCTTTACAAATCTATGTCAAGATACTTTACATAAAAATGTCAGAGCTGATGCAAAACTCTGTACATTCCGAGATCTTTCGCCCCTCGAAGAATTCATCAAACGAGGCAGCAAAGCTACCAAACCGATTTCCATTATGAGATTTAACCCACAGGTTGGTGCGAGCATGATTTCACGCAATGGTCTCACTGATAAACTCAAGTTTTTAGAGTACACTATTTAGGATTCTCATTTATCTGATCTTAAGACCCAAAAATCTACACAAAGGAGATCAAATCTTCGACCAAGGAAAGTGCCAAAGATTAGCCAAATCTTCTCGTATGGCAAGTGCATCAATTATGAAAACAAGATAATGGACCAATTAGGCCAAATCTTTTACAAAGGGAAGATGACTATTAATTATGAAAACAAGATTATGGACCAATTAGGCCAAATCTTTTAGAAAGGGAAGATGGCTATTAATTATGAAAACAAGATTATGGACGTGCACCTCACATCATCCTTGCTACCCTATATCTTACCAAGACAACAAGGCATGAACATCATAATTTTTCGAACACTTGCTCTCCCATTCAGCAAGATTTTCGAAATTTGCACACACTTACACACACTAAATTTTCGAAAATCTCAAGAAAGTGGGAGGAAGCTCGTGCCACTTTCGCAACCCGGATTTCTTATAATCACGTTATAGATCATCTTCAATAATTGTAAGTGTTCTTTTGTTATAAAATTCGTTCATTTTTTAATAATCGTAAGTATGTTTTTTTAAACTTCAATCGATGATGTGAATTATGTTGAAACTATGAAATTATGTTATATGGCTCGATGGAGCATTGTTATATGGCTCGATGGGAGCAATTATGTTAAATTATGTTAAGTCATGGCTCGATGGGATCTTTTATGTTAAATTATGTTATGATGTATTGGTATCATCCGATTATGATATAGGTTTTATAAAAATTATGAAAATATATTATATTGTCACATCGATTGCCAACACTTGCTGAGTGTTTAACACAACACTCACCCCTTACTCTTTCTCCCAAGATAAAAGTAAGATAGATATCAAAGAAGAAGAGCAATACTAGTTTTGTGGATGATGATTTTGTAGCTGTTGCTGTTCAAAATTTCGCTGCCATTATTTGAGATTATTATAAGCTTCCGCTGATTTATTTAAATTGGAGACCAGTGCTGTAGGTTTTATATTCCAATTTATAAGAATATATATTTTATGGAATAATATATTAGTTTTCGTAGAATTCTGTATTACGATACTTGTTGATTTTGAATTGTATTTAGCATCAACACCAGTGTTATTAACCCCGATCTCGGGACGTGACATCTGACCATTTTCTAAACCGAACTAAAATCAGACTTTTTATGGACTCTCTTGTCCTTCATCACCTTCCACACATCTTGAATGCTTTCCCACTTCCTTTCAGAAGCATATATATTCGACAGTGTCACGAATTCTCCTGGCTTTCTCTATTAAGAGTTGTCCTACATTGAGAAACTAGAAGCTATGTTAACTCTTTATAAGATACATAGGTTACGTACTCATTACCAAGTACTTATGAGTAGGAACCCCATAAATTCGGTTATGAGCAGGAACTCCATGAATTCTTAACATGGTTTGTTAGAGCTAACATAGATTCTAGTTTCCCAATATGATAACTTAATTGTCGTTTTTACACTTATTTTGCTGTAATTTTCGTATTAATTCCTGTACGATTTTACGTTTTTTTGTGTATATTTGTTAGGTATAAGTGCATAAAAGTGTAGGATTTGAGTTAATTAACGACGAAAAATACACAATTATAAATGTTCTTAATGCTTATCTATTAGTGAGAAAATATGTTGATTTGAGTTTTGAATTTCGATAAAATCTGCCACCAATTTTATTGCAATAGATACTGCAATAAAATCGGCTCTTCCTACTACATATAAGATTGCTTATTCGAAAAAATCGAAATCAATTTGGGTGAATGAGAAATTAATTAATAAAGTAATCTAATTTTTTTCAAAATAATAAAGTAATCTAATTGATAATATAACGTTATCCGAGAAATTTTTACAGGTACCGGGTATGAGCCATGGTACATGCACTCACAACACATACAAATATAGATACATACATATATATTTGTATGTATGTGTGTGCATACACTGTGGCCCAAACCCAGTACATGCAAGAATTTTTCGAAGTTATCAACATCTTTCACACATATACATATACAGTCATAAATATATATTTGTATGTATATGGGTGCATATATCAGGACCCACACCGATACATGCAACAATTTTCGACGTTATCCACATCTTCTAAGTAGTAGCCTGAAGTGTGATTTTTACGCTTAATTTGATATATAATTAGAGGCGCTTTTATAGTGATTCTCGGGAAATATTACGCGTTTTGGTATATATTTGTATATTTCAGGAATTCAGGTCCAAATGCATAAAAGTCGAGAAAATGAGCTTTAATTAATGAAAAAAGGACCACACTGAGCACAACCGAATATTATCGAACATAGATGAAATATTGTATTATAATATATGATATTAGAGGATTTAAAAGAGCATAAGAGATTGAGAAAGACCCGTCTCTCCGTAGAGCAACCAACTTACGTGACTTGGAATCAATTCAGATATATTAGAGAGAGTCACGTGAGAGGAATAAACAGCAAGAGACGTGAGTTGTGAGTGAGGAGGAGGTGAGCAGCAAGAGTTTACGGAAGATAAAAAAACGTGAGCAACACAGATTAAAACAGAAAGAGACGTGCAGCAAGAAAGGGGCAGCATATATATTATTACGTGAGAAGAAGCAGATAAGTGACGTGAACAGAAAGAAAAGAAACGTACAGAGGAGGAGAGGGACGCACGGACTAAGTAAAAAGGAGGATACCAGATATATTAAATGGGAGGAGACGTTAGGAGATTGGAGAAGAGAAGATAAGAGAGAAGAGGAGATTTAGGAGCAAAATAGAGAGAGGGTGAGCAGCAGCGTACGTGAAAAAAATAGAGAGGAGTTACGTGAGGAGGTGGTGTGCAGATTGAAAAGAAGGGAGAAGAGAGCAACGATAAACGTGAGGAGCTTCAAGTGGAGAGACAGAGTTGAAGACTCACGTACAGTACAGAACACAGCAAGGTGTTGGTGAAGAAGAGTCGCGTAACAGTGATACAAAGCGAGAGACGGAGCTACGGATCGACGACGCGATTGACATCGCTAGTTTATACGTATTTCTAAACTTTTTTTGTTCCTACTTAATTTCTTTATGCTTTTGATGTTGAAAAACATGCTTTTGCATTTGATTTTGAATATGTTGCTAGGCTAAGTTTGTTATCAAGACTTAGGGGATCCTATGTTATGAACCCATGATTTAAATTGATAGTTTTTTATTGATTCTTATTTATCTAAGTGCATAGATCATTGTTCTTCATGCTTTTAAGGGTTTGGCCATCCTTGAATGATATTAAATTACAATTGAGATCGAGAGATAAAACTGTGATCCGATATAGTGATTTATGCCGTGGATTTCAGGCTGAGATCGAGAGATAAAGTCAAATACATGTGTGATAGCAATAGATTTACAAAAATCGAAGGCTAGTAGTTTTCATAGTCGATTTACAATATTAATTGTTCAATAAGGGTACGAGAGTGGCTTATTGTTACGTTAGTATTAGATTTGTTATAGCCGGACCAAGGTATAACAAGTGAATTAGGAAAACTCGTCACCTTAGATTGTTTGAATATAATTCTTAACTAATAGGCGAATTGTGGGGGATTACATAGGTGAACCGAAAGTCTTGATAATTGTCTCTATTGATTTTATTCTCATTCTCTATTGATTGTTTGGGTTACATATTTAGTTAATTTGTCACTTTAGTTAATTAGTCATAACCAATAGGCTAAATATAGTTAAACTAGTGGAGTTTGGTACTTATTTCCTAGTCCTCGTGGGATCGACAATCCTTACTTATATTATCATTATACTAAAACTTGACACCGTGCATTTGCGGTACATAATCGCTACACTGAGAAATAACTGTTTAAAATAATAGCGATCATCGCCTTCCATTTAGTAACCCAATCCAGTTTAAATAGCCGCTTTCCTTTTTTGACAAGTAAATTTTTTTTGAACAAATAATATATTAATATATTAAAAGATTAAACGTGTACAACAGAGTTCAAGCCCAGACACGACGATACAACCCAGAGACACCAACAAAGATAAACACCAAGCGATTACACTAATGAATACATAAAGAGATCCTTCCCTTATTGAAAAAAATGCAGTATCCCCTTTGGTTTGTGAAAATATATAGCTTACACTGTAGTTTGTAAATAGACAGTTACTCTCCTGTGGTTTATGCCAATATGCAGTTCACTCCTGGAATAGGTGCAAAATATCGTCTTCGTATCTACTATAGTTTACAAGCCATAGAGGATAAAGTGACTACTAGGGATACCACAAAATGGTGAAGAGCTTATTATTGATACCACATAAGGTAAATTTTTACTAGCTCTATTATTGGAGACTATATATATATATATATTACAAATGCAACCACAACTCCGAATGACGATGATGAGTGGATTGACTCGGAGTTTTCACAATTTACTCTTGCTTTTAGTCAAACAAATTGTTAGTTTCAAAATTGAATAAAATAATGATAATAATTGTTATTATTTTATTTCCTCATTATCATAACTATAAGAAAGCAACGTCCTTTTAATTTCTTGATTATTTAAAAAAATTATAGATAATTTACTCTGACAATTCGTTGGTTATAATTAGAATGTAGTCCAAATTTTGACAAAACAAATGAAATAAAAATTTCTAAAAAAAAAATTTTTTTAAGACTTTTTTCTTGTTCTGACAATTTATTTTATTCATAAGCTCTAGAAGTTTAATATTCTACTCTTGATCAGCAGTGCAATTATCTCATACAATTGTAATAACAATTCTAGTTAGTATGATTTTATTCAACATTTAGGAACTAGACTACATTTAAACTTGGAATTCATAGCTACAACAAAGAATCAAACCAGCTTCATTCAATTCTTGCATTATCTAATTGACTCATTTCAATAGCATAAATCCAACAAAATAACAAGATTTCTGAATCGAATTGCAGCAGATTTTGAGCTACATCTCAGCAGCCTATTTTTCAACCTAAACAGCATAATTTTTGGAACCATATTTCAGCATAAAAATCAGAGCTTAACAGCAAGCAGCAGATTTCAAACCATTTTCGAACCAAAGGAAGCAGATTTTTTGGATCATAAACAAGACATCAAGCCAAAAATCAGCATGACCTACACACACATATACACACAGTAGAAACATACATGCACACAGCAGAATGCACACACACGCACACTCACAGAACCATGGCAGCAAATTCTTGACCACAATGGCAACAAAATTTCGAACCCAACACAAGATTTTCGAACCAAAGGTGGCATAATTCTTAAACTCACATGCATCAACAAATTCCATCAACTAGTAGCAGAAAAATGAAGAAAGAAAATCGAAATGTGACAGCATCTTCTATCGTCCAGCAGTAAGAACAAGAACAAAGTGAAATGAAAAAATCGATGCACCCATTTAACTAAGGATTAGTCGGGTAGAACATAAACCCATGAGATAGAAGTCGATCAATAAGAAATAAATTCCTTGGCAGTAACCATACACAAAATCGACAGCCATTTCATCCCAAATACAGCAGAAAATCGCACCAAAAGGGCCATAAGAAATCAAAGACAAACCTTAAGGAAAATGCCTAAGGAAATTTCAGAAATCGCTTCTCTTTCTCCTTCGCTATGCACGATCGAACATGAAGAGGGGAGGAGAAGGAGTGTTTGAATCGATAAGAACAAATGGGAAAGGGAATGAGAGAAAGTTCCATGTAATTAATCTCTTCCACACGAAATAATATCTCACCCCCCCCATTATTTAATTTAAACCAATAACCATATCTTTAACATTAGCAAGAATTATTATTTAATATAATTTGTACCACAAGTTCAACCCGAAATTATTTATCCCAACTCCGGTCCAAAGTTATATACTCAAGAATTAAATCCAATGAACGGTTATTAATATTCCGGGCATCACAATTCTCCCTAACTAATAAAATTTTGACCTCGAAATTTAAATGCACGCTTACCATAAAAGCCAACCATAAAATTTACATACCGTTATACAGCTCAAGATAGTGACTTGATCATCTGTAGGATGCCAGTCATCCGAATCATCACGGCTCACACATGTGCCCCATTACACCGACGATCGCAAGACTGCGAATCACATCACTTTACCATATTTTAACATTAGCACTCAATGAGCTAACATATATTGATAGGGTTGATTATTACGCGTATTTGGGCTTGATTTGTATATATTTTCGTGTAGATTCCGTGAAGATGCTATGTTTCTAGGTATTTATTTGATTGTTTCAGGAATCTAGGTGGAATGTGGAAGAATTGAGCTACAAGGAAGAAAACGGATCAAATCAAGCCAATAAATGAAGAATTTGAGTTCTGGCATTCTCGAACAATCGGAACAGGAGGTCGATCGATCGGAAGAGGCAAAAGTTTTGGCCAACATTAAATTTCAGAGCTCGCTCGATCGGCTAAACCTTCTCGATCGATCGACACTGGCAGAGAGTTGGCAAGAAAATGTGAAGAAAGCTCGATCGATCGGAAGCTTCAACTCGATCGATCGAGAGAGGCAGAGAAAGTCAGACTCGGAAGCTAAAGACGCTCGATCGATCGAGACTTATGCACCGATCGATCGAGACAGAGAATTTTCAGAATTTTAAAAGCTTGATTTGGTTTTGATTTTTGGAAACTCTTCCATATTCCCCCTCCTCTATAAATAAGGAAAGGAGGCACGAAAATTTCATCCATTATTCTGAAGATAACCAGACCTAAATAATTCTTTAGCCGCCTTTCATCTTCCCGGAACAAGAGAAGGTTGAAGAATCCTTTGAAGTGCAAGGAAGGAAGCGAGAGAAGAAGCACCGGTCAACGCACGGAGTCGGTCCTACGTTTATCGTATTTCTAAACTCTAGATTAATTTGATTTTCATATTTATTTGATGTTTTTGAGGTTGAGAGACGATTAAGCATCTTATTAATTTGATTTGAATTTAATTGAGTTTATTCTATCAAGTTTAAGGAATATTGTGTTTGAATATTTGATTTGGTTGTGTTTGAGTGAATTAATATCTTTTGTTCATGAATTATATGCTTCATGCTATCAAAGCCTAGCTACCTTTGATTGAAATTGTGAATTATAATTGAGATCGACAGATGAAATTATAATACGCTAAAATAATTCCTGTTGTATGTTTAAGATTTAGATCGAGAGATTAAATCACATACGTGGTCATTTTAAATTGAAAGATTTAAAGATCAACGGTTTTCATAGAGATTTATTCGGTATTAAATTGGTTTAAGTGAACGAGAGTTACTTACGTCAATTTAATATTAGTTTCAATATAGCTCGAGAGATTGTATTGATTATATTCGGAAATCCGTCACCTTAAGAATTGATCGATTAGTAATTGTTTTAACAAACAAATCATTGACGATACACAATTGAACGAACATCTTGATAGAGTTCTTGAGCGGAATTCCTTCGCATCTTCAAAGGAGTTGTTTTATTTTTGAGTTTATTAAGTCTTTAGTTTAATTAGTTAATTAATCATCTTTTTCGTAGGCTAAATATAGTTTTGCTAATTTTATTTGGTACTTATACGTTAGTCCATGTGGGTTCGACATCCTTTCTTATATATCACTATACTAAAACTTGACACCGTGCACTTGCGGTAGAATCGCTACACTGAGAAATATTGTTTAAAATAAAAGCGATCAAGTTTTTGACGCCGCTGCCGGGGATTAATTTGTATAATATTATACGAGATTAGTTAATTGTAATTTAGCCATTCTTATTTTTGTTTTATTTGTTTGTCACTCTTGACCATTGGGTTTACCACATTTGTGTTTTTTCCTTTGGATTTATTTTTACAGGTAGTCATCTTATCGGTGCATGCTAAGGAGTAGCAACCCCGCACTTGAGCCGTTTGACCCAGAAATCGAGCGTACGTGTCTAAGGAAAAGAAGGGAAGCTCAAGCAATGGCTGACAATAATCAGGAAGGGGGCGCGAACAATGAAGCACCGAATCCAAGATCGATGATGGATTATGCTCAACCAGCTTTTCGTGGATCATTGTCAAGTATTACGAGGCCTACCATTCAAGCCAATAATTTTGAAATAAAAGCCGGCTATAATACAGATGATCCAGCATTCCGTGATGTTTGGAGGAGTAGCCACTGATGATCCGAACTCTCACATCTCCAACTTCTTGGAGATTTGTGACACTTTCAAACATAATGGCGTTTCTGACGACGCCATCAGGTTAAGGTTATTTCCTTTATCATTAAAAGATAAAGCTAAAGCTTGGTTGAACTCTTTACCTGCAGGATCGATAACAACTTGGGAGGGGATGACACAAGCATTCTTGTCTAAATACTTTCCCCCTTCCAAAACGGCAAAGATGAGGAACGATATCATCACGTTCGGGCAATTCGATCCTGAAACACTATATGAGGCGTGGGATCGTTTCAAGGATTTGCTTAGGAGATGCCCACACCATGGTCTTCCTATTTGGCTCCAGGTACAGACTTTTTATAACGGTTTATTTTCATCTAACCGTTCTATGATAGATGCAGCATCAGGAGGATCCATTATGCGCAAAACACCGGAAGCAGCATATGAACTCTTAGAAGAGATGGCTTCTAACAGCTATCAATGGCAATCGGAGAGGAATGTGCCAAAGAAACCAGCTGGAGTTCACCAAATTGATGACATCACTGCTCTTTCGGCACAGTTGGAAGCGCTGAACAAAAAGATAGATAGCATGAGCATGACAGCAATGCAAGCTCAAGTTATCACTTGCGAATTGTGTGGAAGCAATCATCCAAGCACTGAGTGTCAGGCAGGTAATCCATTCATACAGTCTAATGAGTCCGTGACTTATGTAGGAAACAGGCAGCCCAACAACCCATACTCCAATACTTACAACCCGGGGTGGAGAAATCATCCGAACTTGCAATGGTCCAACCAAAACAATGTGTTGAACCCACAACAACCACCGGGGAATGTGCCTAAGCCGAGTATGGAGGAGCTCTTGACTAAGTTAATTTCATCAACTGAAACAATGATGCAAAATCAGGATGCATCTATAAAAAACTTGGAGGTTCAAGTGGGGCAACTAGCATCTATAATTCATGGACGAGCTCAAGGGACACTACCTACTGATACAGTGAAGAACCCGAAGGAGCAAGCGAAAGCGGACTACTGAGACGGAGGTGACAGTCCAGCTTGAGACTATAAATTAAGAACTTTCCTCTATCCCTTGTTTGTTTTTCATTTTTTAGTCTAATTGTTTTTATTTTTATTTTTGTTATTTTTCGAACCTAACTCCGTGCGTTAATTTTCAAATGCAGAAAAAATGGAATGAGTCCAACTGATGGGGCGAATCGATCATCGAAATTTTTTGAAAAACAATTTGGTCTGGAAGGGTCGATCGATCGGAGACATAAGTGCGATTGACCGACAAGGAGTTGCAAAAATAAATTTTTTTTCTGGAGTCGCCGATCGATCGAGTGACTTGTCTCGATCGATCGAGGAAAGTTATATGCCATACTTATAGGGCAAACGGTGGATTTGGGGCATATTATCAATGAACATATCTGTGACATCGGTAGGAGTCCACCTACCTCTGCATTGCCATTTCCATCGACTATCACATCCCTTTGCAAGAGATGTGGAGTGAAGTGGGATACCGATGAGGAACTCCTACCACCTAAAGGACCAATTGTGGTTGATGGGCCACCACCTCCTACAGGCCGACGAAGGCCGAGCCACGTCCCTCGAGCAGCAGACATGCTGGGCCATCCTCCTCTTCCGTTGCAGAGCATTCATCGATTACCTTGGACTCCCTTCACAGGGATCTCCAAGACCTCCGCCTGGAGCAGCAGGGCATCCAAAATCTGCAACGAGAACTACAGTGGGGCCAAGCACAGATAAGTCGGCACCTGCAATACCAATGTGCATGGAATAATGCATTGGCCCAAGGTTTCCCAGATATTCAGTTCCCGCCTGAGCCGCAATTTCGACCATTCCCGCCATACCATCAACCACCACCGCCGGATTATCCGCCACACCCACCATACCAGCCTGAGGAGCCATATTACCCAGTACCATCAGCGTGGCATGCCATTCATCACGCGTCTTAAACGACATCCTCACTTTCACAATATTCAAGTCAGTGATGTAATTAAAATGAATTACCATACTCATGAGCTTTTCAACAATACCGTCATCAATATGTGTATCTACTGGAATCAATAGTGATTCCTCATTGCCATGCTCCTCATGATCCCTAATCAACTCCGCAACCGCAACGGTTAGCAAGAATTATTATTTAATATAATTTGTACCACAAGTTCAACCCGAAATTATTTATCCCAACTCCGGTCCAAAGTTCCATACCCAAGAATTAAATCCAACAATGATTATTAATATTCCGGGCATCACATATTTTTTATAAAATGTTATTGAATGCGCCATCTGAGATGACGCCTTCAATAATGCATTAATTCCCCGGCCCTTCTCTTCTTTCTTCTTCTTCTTCCTTTGTTTATTATTCTCCTCTTTCAGACGAAATTTCTCCCCAAAAAGTTTGAAAATTCTTCCAATTTTTTTTTTTTTTTGCATAATTTCCAAAGTTGTTTTAAGTTTGCAATTTGTGAAGCTTAGTTTCTTATCATTCTTGAAGATGAGGTAATATTTTTTTTGTAAAAAGTTGTAGAATTTACATAATTTTATTGTTTGTGTTCGATTTTGTTATTTGGTAGTTTTATTTGAAAAGATAGTTATAGTTTGGAGATGAGTGGCGGAGACCGCCGGACGATTTACGACCAAGCTGGGTTAAGGCCGACGCCCGGTGGCTGTTGGGTTTGTCAGGAGGTGGCCGCTGTTTTTTGGCTGGCGGCGTGGCTGCCCGGCCGGCGGCGGTGGGTGACCGATGTCCGGCGGCGGGTGGTGGTGGCCATGTTTATATTTTTGTATGTTGATATTTGTTGTGTAATATTTCAGGATAGATTTACAAAGAGCATCAGGTCTGACTGATAGTCATCTTCTATCATTGCAGTCATCTCATCGATCTGAGAATGTTTGGACAGGTGATTATGATACAACACTTCGAGGTAGAAACCCTGATAAATATTTTTGGGATCTTTGTCCTCTCGATACGCGTGTTGTGAGTTTGTTGGACAATATTGGTTTTTATGGTGTTTATAGGTTTGGTAAAATTACACTTGACTTCACCTCATCACGGCTTTAGTTGAGAGATGTCGCCGTGAAACACAAACTTTCCACTTCAGATCTGGAGAGGCAACCATCACACTGCAAGACATTGCAGTGGTGTGGGCATTGCCAGTAGATGGTATCTATTATCTGGTGTTGATTACGATAGCAGTATAACTGAGTGTCAAGAATATTGACATATGCTTTTGGGATTTACACCAGATACTGCACAGTTTAAGGGTGCAAAGTTGTACATATATGCAATAAAGCAGCATTTGGTGAATAATGCTCTTCAGGAGCATAGTACGCAGAAGATGTAGTCAGATATACTCGGGCTTGTGTATTATTGTTGTTAGGTGGAATTTTGTGCCCTGATTCCTTCGGCAATACTGTAAAGTTATTTATTTATTTTACAGAAATTAAAAGATATTGATTCTGTTGGCAATTGTAGTTGGGTAGTGACGTGCTGACATATTTGTACCGTGAGTTAAGCACTTCCTCAATGAGAGGAAAAAAAAATGATAGATGGTGCATTACAGGTCGTACAGGTAAACTTTACATTTGCTCTTTTGAAATGTTTGAATATTTTTCTCGTCATACTTAACTAATATTATTCATGACAATATTTTAGATTTGAGCATGGTCAAGAACACCAGGTTTAACTCCTCAAGTTGGTGGGCCTAGATTTGACGTTGGCTCGGTGAAGATAGTATGTTACCTGCTGCTCCATATGGTGCAAGGTAATTATGTTATTTTATATGTTTTAAAATATTTATAGATTTTATACTTGAGATTCTACAGATGGGCATGCCATTTAAGGTTTACGAAAATAGGGAGACATTCTGTACGTATCATTAGGTACATTTTTGATGAGCAGCCATCAACTCAAGTAAGCAATATATTAGTTGTGGTTGTTATGAAAAAATAAATAATGTTGTTTATATTATTTTAATGCAATTTTGTATTTGTAGTTTAATTGACAGTCATACCCCGATGAGTCCACTGAACATCTGAGCCACCAATTATGGACATATGCTGGCCCATTAATTCTTTATGATATTGTTGACATGCACCGTTCTGGTAGGGTTCTTCGTCAATTTGGAATGCTATAAGACATCCCCATAGATCCACGATTACTGGATGATAAATTACATTCAGTTGACCGAAGGGGTAATATCAATAAGGATTGGAGTGCACAACATGTTGCGTATATAAAGAAATGAGGGATGACACATGATCTATGTGTGGACAGCCCACGATATTGTGTTGTAGTGGTTGGCTATAGTGAGTGGTATGAACGAGTCACCCGTAGATATATTGGCCATCAAAGACAATTTGTAGAGACTGGATACCAACATGGTGACGGCCCAACGTGGCATCATGTGGTAAGTTAATAGATTTAACAAATGCTTTTAGAATCTGTCATATGGATTTATAAATTAAAAATTTAATTACTATTATTTACTTTTCAGATTGATCAGATGGAGAAGTTAAGTGTTAGTTGCGATCGCTATCCTGCTGATGGAGAATATGTTATTACATTTATGGAGTCGATGAGAGAGCATCATAGGGCAATAGCGCAAAATGTGATGCAATTGGCTCGTGAATGATGAGACATGAACTTCCCACCATACGAAGAAGTTCATGGGCATGATGAAGAAGCAGTGCAGCCAGTCCATGCACACAACGAGAGTGATATTGCAGGTTCATCTTTGTATACACCTATCTCGACAGATGCGGCATGTCCATCTATGTATACACCTATACCGATAGATGGGGCATGCCTATCTACATCTTTTGGCAGCAATGTATATACTGGTTATTATGTCCCCGAGCCACCGACGTATGATCATACACCATTCACTCCATATGCTCCGATGTACACACAACATGATACAGATGTCGGGATTGAATTTGCACCATCATATACGACATCCACGGGTCTCAATTTTGACATATCACCTGTTGTATTCCCCCAGTTCACACCATATCATCCACCTAATGATGTACCTGTGGTACAACAGAGGAATGAACAAGTGGATAGGGGAGAAAGACTTCGAAGATAGATTATTCCTCGTTCTTGTGGTACCGGAGGACATTTACAATATGCTTGCTAATCATCTCCAAAAAACATCTCAATGACACAAAGTTTTCTTCGTCAACAATTGCAAATGCCAAAGGTAAGACTTGATTATTAGCGTCAATTGCCACGGCAATCAACATCTTATGTTGATATTTCATATACAGATGTGTTACATCCACACTTATTACCCGGCGGCGATGTTGAAATCCCTCTATACATGGATGGAAGGCTCAGAACACGTAATTCAAAGTCTTTTCTCTTGGTCTAGCATTGTCAAGGTGAACCCACTCAACGACTGTCCATGGATTCCATTTTTGCAAAGTTCCCATATAGTAAGGCAACTTCTTCACGTAGCTCTCTCATGTTCCATACACATTCTCAACAGCACGTCGCAAAATAAACCATCCTTTTGCATAGGAGATCTCAAATCCATATTTATATTTAACTATTTGAATTACATACTTTATTATGTAAGTTGGATCACGCCGAACAATTCCACTAACAAGCTAGCAATGATGTTTTTATCCAAATTTGCATGATCGATAGTCAGTTCACTCAAAAGGCAAGTGTGAGAACCTCCATACTTGTTTATTTTAAATAATCCAAATTGTTCATTCAACGAAGTGCGCCGGTACCATCTACAATGTATATCGTATGTACTGTGTTTGCACACCATTTTCCACAACATTTTTGTACTTTTGACGACGCAGTACTCCCGTTTTGCAACACGTACAGAGTAATCATTTACAACTGCCTGGAGATGAGCTTTATTTTTTAAGACCATATCTAGATGGATATCCCCTTTGGAGTAGTCGTAATAACTCCATCATCTACCTGTTGGAATATCTATTGAGACTCCAAATACTTCGAGATGTTTCATTGATAATAATGGAATTGTTGGATAAAGGACATGAGTATTTGTCGTGGTTGTTTTCGGTACAGTAACTGACACTTCTTGTGTGATTGGTATCTCATCATCTTGATCTGCAATTGTTTCAAACATGACGCAATTGACAACCTCATCGTCATTAGCTTCATCCTCAGACAGAATCTCCTCTGTTTCAGACTGAATATCATTTACCCATTCAGCAAAACTGTCTGCTAGTGGCTCAGAAGCAATAACATCAGCATCTATGATATCGTCATCTGGATCTCCACCAGAGGTAGTTAGTCATTCTGCAACTACAGGCAAACAATCTACATTTTCTGGAATATAATCATAGTTTCGTGGTTCTGTTTCTATGTAAATTTCCAAGCAACTATGACCCTGTTCTGAATCCAATAGCCATGCTAAATTATAATCATTATCTATTGGCAAAATTGTCTGTCGTATCCCGAAAAAATCTCTGAATATGTGTCTTTCATATATTTTCAGAAGGAACTGGTTGCGGTCGATGCTAGTGATATTATATATTTCATTTAACAACTGCATAAAATTAATTGTGCGAGATATTGTTGTACTTCTTAATGGGCCACGATCAAATCTAATTGTATCTGAGTCTTATAATATATTACCTCCCCAATACAATAAAATTTGAATTGACATCTATGAAAAAAATTAAAATATTACAAGTAATTAATAAATTCAATTTATCAAGTTTATATAATTTGGAAGATGATAAAATCAATAATAGAACAAGATTTTTACCTGAAAAATACTTGAAGGGCTGTAAATTAAGGTTGGAAATTCGACATTTTCAACGATAAAATCAGAGGAAAAAACTATAAATGTTATGTGATTTCGTTTCGGTGTAGAAAATGAAGGGTTTCGACCGGAGTCTTATACTTAAGAAGACGTCATTTGTAATGACGTCTTCTTATTAAAAAAAAATATTATTTTTGAAGGCACCATATCAGACGACACTTTCAGCAAAAAAAAATATTTTTTTATTGAAGGCGTCATCTAATATCTTAGATAGCGCCTCCAATAATTTTTTTTTCCAGAACAGAATATGTCATCTCAAATTGTGACTTCACAACTGAAATGACGTCTTAAGTTAATTTAAAAATAAGTTTAAAAATAGATTATTTTGTTAACATAATTTATTATTATTAATAATTAATTAATCTTCATCCTTCCCCGTAATTCACGAAATTAAATCCAAGTTCTCTCGTAATCAAATAAACTGGAAATTAGAAGTCCCAAATTTGAATTCTTAACGATAATTTTAAATGATTCATTAATATTTTGCGCCGAACGCGATGTCGATCTTGAAATTCATTTTGCGTGAAGTAAATTCTCTATATTTTGCTTTTTTGTTGGTATAATTTGACGTAGGTGTTAGGTGCTTGTCTGAAGCGGCGGATGTCTGATCCATTAGGGTTATTAGGAACTTCTTTATAAAGGAGTTCAGTGCTAAATAAGTTAGTATATGGAGTCTTTTATAATTAATAAGTTAGTATATGGAGTCTTTTATAATTATTTTGTGGACTAAGTCTATTTTGGACTAAGTCAATGTTGTTGGTTATTAAGTTAGATGTTGTTGGGCCATGTGTCCATAAATCTAGTAGTGGGTTAATTATTTCTATTTGAGTCAGTCCAGAATCCTTTGTATTTAAAAAGCAAGTATTTGACAATCAAGAAGACATCAGATCTTTTAAAAACCCAAATGGTTGTGAGGCTGGCATAGCCAGAATTGAATTAAGAAGTATCCTATATTTCAGAATATTATTGTTCAAAACAGTGGTATCAGAGCCGCGTTCCTGCGTCATGGCTGAGGGAACTAGGCATGCTCAAATTCTCGAAGCATTGGCATCAATGAAAGGGGAAAATGCTAACCTACAGGAATAACAAAAATGTCAACATAGGTTGTTGGAAGCAGTGATGCAACAATTAAGCACTTTGGCTTCTACATATGAGCAGTTGGTGGAAATGTACAAGTCAGGGGCAAGTTCTTCAAATCAAGGCTCAAAGGTTAGTCATAATCCTTTATTTGAAGGGAATGGGAGCATTACAACTAGGTCCCTTAGGTTGGAGTTTCCTAAGTTTGATGGGGCAGAATCTAATGAATGGATCTTAAATGTTCAACAATTTTTTTCATACTATAACACCTCAGAAGACCAAAAACTGCAAATAGCTTTCTTTCACATGGAAGGAAGAGCCCTTTCATGGTTCTCGTGGCTAACAGATTCGAGCCCAATGACCAACTGGAATGAATTCGTAGTCGCTTTGCAAGTATGATTCAGACCCTCGGCTTATGAGGATCCAGTGGGTCAATTTACCAAATTAAAACAACATGGAACAATAGAGGAGTATCAAACCCAATTTGAGGAGTTATCTAATAAAATTAAAGGATTAACTGAGGAATTCCAGATACGTACCTTTTTGAGTGGGCTGAGAGACGACCTTAGGATCACAGTCACCATGTTCAAACCGACCACCTTGTCTGCTGCCTTCGGACTGGCGAGATTACAGGAAGAAGAGATCTCTAGAAGAACCCAAAATTTTTATCCCAAACACAATTCCAATACTCAAAACCAGAACACATTTCCCAAATTACCCAGACCTCCACCTATTCACAGTCTCTCCCCTCCACCATATAGACCTATCCAAACCTTCCAAAACAACCCCAACAGATACTTGGACCATAACAAGAAACCAACCATGCCCGTTAGAAGGATTTCACCAGCCCAAATGCAAGAGCGAAGAGATAAGGGATTGTGCTATTATTGTGATGAAAAATTCCAACATGGGCATCGTTGTAATAGACACAAAATTTTCCTACTAGAAGGGATTGAAGAGGGAGTAATATGGGAAGAGCACGAGGTAACTTTAGCTGCAATCCAACCAATCATGGCTAATAAATAGGAAGCAAGGGAAGAAGTTGAATTATTAGGAATTTCCTTGCATGTTGTGACTGGAGCATTAGCACCAAAAACTATGAGGATAACTGGGGTTATTAATAAAGTTAGTGTCATTGTTTTAATTGATACAGGAAGTACACATAGCTTTATAGACCCAAATGTAGCAAAGAAGGTTAAACTGACATTGGAAGAAAGCCAAATGTCAGTAAATTTGGCCAATGGAGCCAATCTTCCCTGCCTCGGTTTTTGTAAGGCAGTCCCACTCCTCGTTCAAGGTTTGAATACTCTAACCGATTTGTACTTGTTAAACTTGGGGGGCTGTGATGTCGTTTTAGGCATGGATTGGTTAAGGGAATTAGGAACAGTAGTTTGGAATTTCCCAGATTTAATCATGTATTTTACAATTGGCAATACAACTGCTGCTTTAAGAGGAATACAACTGCCATGTCGTATTGTAGAAGAAGGTGAATATGCAAAAACCCTGAAATATCCTATTGCTAAAGGAGTATGGCTGCAATTTTTGGATGAAGCTAACAAGGGTCCAAACGAACCAGTTCCAGTGGCTGTTCAGGAAATTATCGACAAATTTCCAGGAGTGTTTGATGAACCTACTGGTCTGCCTCCACCCAGGAGTCATGATCACCAGATTACTTTACAACCTGGTGCTAATCCTACTTGTGTAAGACCTTACAGGTATCCCTACTATCAAAAGGAGGAAATTGAGAAAGTGGTGGCCGAAATGTTAAAAAATGGAATCATCAGAAACAGCCACAGTCTTTATTCTTCTCCCGTCCTATTAGTGAGAAAATCAGACGGAGGATGGAGGATGTGTGTGGATTACATAGCTTTAAACAAAGACACTGTAAAAGACAAGTACCCAATCCCCAATATTGATGAATTAATGGATGAACTTCATGGGGCTCAAATTTTTTCTAAGCTGGACTTTCGCTCAGGATACCATCACATCAGAATGAAGTCTGAAGATGTACCCAAAACTGCGTTCAGAACTCATGAAGGCTACTATGAGTTCTTAGTAATGCCTTTTGGCCTTACCAACGCTCCATCAACCTTTCAAGGATTGATGAATGAAGTATTCAGACCACATTTAAGGAAGTTCGTGTTGGTTTTCTTTGACGATATCCTAATTTACAGCAAGACCCTTGAAGAGCATGTGCAACACTTGCACACTGTTCTGGAAATCTTACAAGCTCATAATTTTTTTGCAAAAGTTTCTAAGTGTGTTTTTGGGTGCAGTAAGGTGGAATACTTGGGGCACATTATTTCTAAAGAAGGAGTGCAGGCTGACCCACAGAAAATTGAAGCAATGCAAAGCTGGACAGTTCCCAAGAACCTCAAGGCTTTACGGGTATTCCTAGGGCTCACCGGTTACTATAGGAAATTTATTCAAGGTTATGGAAAAATTGCAGCACCCCTAACGTCTCTACTAAAGAAAGATGCATTTTGTTGGACTGATAGATCCCAGTTAGCTTTTGAAGAACTGAAAAGAGCAATGGTGACTTCCCCAGTTCTAGGACTTCCAGATTTTACTAAACCCTTTATTATTGAATGTGATGCATCAGGAGAAGGATTGGGGCAGTATTAATGCAGGAAGGGCGACCCATAGCCTATTTGAGTCAAGCCTTAAAAGGAAGGAGTTTGGCACTCTCCACCTACGAAAAAGAACTATTAGCCTTGGTACTGGCTATTAGGAAGTGGAGGCATTATTTATTGGGACAATCCTTCAAGGTACGCACTGATCAACGAGCCTTGAAATTCTTGTTAGAACAAAGGATAGTAACTCCAGCACAGCAAAAATCGGTGGCTAAGTTACTAGGGTATGACTTCATTGTGGAATACAAAAGTGGAAAGAATAACCAGGTAGCAGATGCATTATCCCGATTATCCCACTCAGAAATCTAAACACTGACCCGAACTCCTCAGAAACCCTTCCCCAACCAAACACCGAACCCAATCCCAACAACCAGATAACAATAATGACCACTCAAGCAATCAGTATGGTGCAAGCAAAATGGATGGCAGAATTAAAAAAAATCATACCACCAAGATCCCATGTTACAGAAGCTTCTCAGCCTCTACCAACAAGGAACCTTGGACCCCGCCTTGTACCAAACCCGAAATGATATACTCTTTTACAACGGTAGAATACATCTGGGAACTCTCGTGCCATTTCAGCAACAGATCCTACATCAATTCCACAGTGGGCCATTAGGAGGTCATACATGAGTGTATAAAACAAATGCAAAAATTCGAAAAGAGTTTTTCTGGCCTGGTCAACGCAAAGATATCCAAGCCTTTGTCAGGGAGTGTGATATTTGCCAAAGAAATAAGACCGAAGCTCTCCACCCAGCAGGGTTGCTTCAGCCTCTTCCGATACCAGAAAAAAAATTGGACAGAGATTAGCATGGATTTTATCGAGGGACTTCCCCTCTCAGGAGGAAAACATGTTATCATGGTAGTGGTTGACAGGTTAAGCAAATATGCCCATTTCATGACCCTTGCACATCTATACACAACAATTACAGTGGCAAGACTCTTCTTAGACAATGTATTTAAACTACATGGAATGCCACAAACTATTGTCAGTGATCGAGATCCTATATTCACTAGTATGTTTTGGAAAGAGTTATTTAGAATTTGTGGCACAGAACTGCTTATGAGCTCGGCTTACCATCCACAGACAGCCGGACAAACTGAGGTAACTAATAAGACTCTAGAATGCTACTTACGGTGTTTTTCTAGTGACATGCCTAAAGATTGGTCAAAATGGTTACCCTTAGCAGAATATGTCTACAACACATCAACACATAGCTCTACAAAGATCTCACCCTTCGAAGTTGTATATGGACTATCACCACCACTGATGTTGCCATATGAGCCAGAGTCAACTCGGGTACAAACAGTGGAAGAGGAAATCAAAAGCCGTGACTACATAGCCCAGCGAGTCCGTGAAAATATGCATGAATCACAAAATAAGATGAAGCACTATTAGGGGTGAGCAATCGGTGCAAACCAAACCGACCGAACCGAATTGTCGAAAAATCGAACCGACCGATTTTTTTTTTGTCTAAAAGAACCGACCGAATTTTATTCTCAAAACCGAACCGATAAAAAATCGGTTATTTCGGTCGGTAACCGAATTAACCGATATTTTTTTAAAAAAAATAAAATAAATTTTAAAAATTAGATAATGTGATTTTAAAAATTAAAATAATTAGATCATTTGATTTTAAAAATTAAAAAGTAAAATTTAAATAAAGAATGATATTAATTGATTTTTTAAAAAATAAAAAACAATTTATTTTTTTAAAAAAATATTAAAAAATTAAATATTTCGGTTTATTCGGTTAACCGATATTTTTAAAATGGAAACCGAAACCGAACCGAATTAACCGAATAAACCGATTTTTTTAAAAAATCAAAACCAAATTTCCGAAATAACCGAACCGATTTTCCAAAATATTTCGGTTTTTTCAGTTTTTCGGTTTAACCGAACTTTTGCTCACCCCTAAGCACTATGCAGACAAAAATCGCACGGATAGAAATTTCAGTGATGGACAATGGGTTTACCTAAGATTGAGACCCTATCGCCAAATGTCAACAGCTATGAGGAGAAACTTGAAGATTTCCCCTCGCTACTACCGACCATTCCAGATTCTCCATAAAGTGGGAAATGTTGCTTACCATTTGAATCTACCCATCGGGTCACAAATCCATCCAACCTTCCATGTATCATGCCTTAAGGAGAAACTCGGAGCTCAGACTAATCTGGTACCTCAACTCCCCTCCATGAAAGACGACGGAACCCTAGCTCCGGAACCAGAACAGGTTCTACGACGCCGATTAGCGAAGAGAGGGCACCGAGCAGGCATAGAACTCCTGGTACAATGGAAAGGAACAACAACCGAAGATGCGACATGGGAGGATCTAGAAGAAATGAAGAAAAAATTTCCAAGTTTTGTGGACAAAATCCTTGAAGAAGGGACGAGTGTTAGGTGCTTGTCTGAAGCGGCGAATGTCTGATCCATTAGGGTTATTAGGAACTTCTTTATAAAGGAGTTCAGTGCTAAATAAGTTAGTATATGGAGTCTTTTATAATTATTTTGTGGACTAAGTCTATTTTGGACTAAGTCAATGTTGTTGGTTATTAAGTTAGATGTTGTTGGGCCATGTGTCCATAAACCTAGTAGTGGGTTAGTTATTTCTATTTGAGACAGTCCAGAATCCTTTGTATTTAAAAAGCAAGTATTTGACAATCAAGAAGACATCAGATCTTTTAAAAACCCTAGCCTATCCAGAATTGAAGTAAGAAGTATCCTATATTTCAGAATATTATTGTTTATAACAGTAAGGGTTTGAAATTTGATTTTAATCTCCTTGTCAGGCGAATTTGAAAATTCGAATTTTCGGTATTTCTGGTGAGATTTACAAATCCGATTGTTTATAGGGTTTTTCATTCGCAATGAACGAGCAGGCAATGATGATGAATCAACAGCAGCAGCAGCAGTTGATGAACATGAACCCTAATTTGATGAGTTTGAATCAAATTAACCCACAGCAACTTCAGCGGTCACACCCTCAGGTAATATCATTGAACCATTATAAACCCGGTGCAAGTATTCCAATGGTCTTTGATGCAACCGATTAATCGGAGTTATGGTGTGTGGCCCCCGCATCTGCAGCAGCAACCGCCGTTTCAAAACCCTAATCCGAACATTGGTGCTGTGAAACCACCGGCATCTACCTTCAAAAATCCGTTGGGTCCAAGGAGCATCTGGAAGGGCAAAAGGATAAATAAGCCCAACGACAAGAGGAGGGAGGAGCAACATAAATCACTGATGGCGGGCAGTAGTGGTGGTGGTCCTGGGGGTGCTGTCAATATAGTCGGTGGTGGTGATTTAAATTTGAATTTTAGTAACTATAATTTGCCTACTTTGAATGAGTTGCAGTAGCAGAACCGATTGAAGACTAGGAACACTACTTCCTTTTTAATTAGGGCAAAGAAGAGTGGTGGTATCGCGTCTTTGGTTTCTCCTTCTCCCGTTACGCCTGCAGTCTTACCAACTCCTATTTTTTCTCCTTCCCGGGAGGTTTTAATGGACATGGCCAAGGAAGAGTGGGGTGTCGATGGGTATGGATCAATGAAGGGGTTGATTATGTAGAGATCACCTGGGCATGAAATGGATACTCGGGAGGATGATAGTGGAGGTTCAAGTGAGAGTGATGTGGAGGAGCATGTTGTGGGGTCCTCGTTAATTAATCCATTATGTATCAGTTCATTATACATATGTGAGTAAGAATTAAGTAAAACATACAATGATGAAGAGTTTACTTATGTAGGTTGTTACAATACTTACACAAATCCTGTCATAATATACATCATATGTACAGTAAAACAACCTAGACTCGTACAACTCCTATGCAGTGGTTCAACTCGCAGCGGAATAAGACTCACAATCCCGTCCTCCCACGTCTATGAGTACCTACAGAAACAATCACACAACATGAGTATAGATAAACAACTATCGCTGTGCAATATCAATAAAACATAAACGATAAAGCACTATAAACATCAAATGTGATTGCCATGTATCATCCATCATCAAATGCAAATATGTCATGACATGTCTCATTCCTCATCCTGTTATAACCAGACCAATATGATATGTCTATCTCAGCTCAATATGTCAGTAGAACCTCCTCACATCTTCATATTAGCAGAGCATATCATAGTACCATCCTCACATGTTATAACAGCCAGAGCATATACCCAACCGGCGTATATCTCTCATGCCAAAGCATATGTAGCATACCTATCGTGGCAACAATCCCAGCCAAAGCATATGTCCAACACTGGCATATCTATCGTGGCACCGATCTCAGCCAAAACATATGCTACACATCTATCGTGACATCCATCTCAACAATATCATGAATGCACATGCATATGATGTCACTAATCATATGATACCATGCTCACATCATCATCACAACAATATCATATACTCGTACGTCAAAACGTACCTGTTCTGCGACACAAAAGATTTATATTAGGCGTCAATGTCTAACCGCCTCGTTGTCCCGTCCCCTGTGATGATGCTACAACAATATGAACCATATATCATGTTACAAGAGGCTTCAAAATTAAATTCCACAAAAATATAACATTTGTCAAAAAGTTAACCTTAGCGATCGATCTCATGTTTTGACGCGATCGATCGCCTAAAGTTTTGATCATGAGCGATTGATCTCTCCTTTTCATGCGATCGATCGCCTCATCATTTGAAAAACTTTCTGCCTCGATGCGATCGATTGCTTGCTCGAAGCGATCGATCGCTCAATGCACCGCCACTCTCATGTTTAGCCACAAGCGATCGATTGCCTCGCAATTAGCGATCGATCGCCTACTCTGTTTTCTGAAAACCTATGGCGATTTTCTACTTCTTTTCTTGGTATTTCTCCTACACCCCTCTTCTACCATTACAACTTGTTCCATGTAAGCTCTAACATCATCTAAACATGTTTGCATACTTATACACCTTGGTTCTTAGATTCACATAAACTTATGCCAACAAATAACCATAACATGGTTTCATGCTTCATAATACAAACAACATCAAAGAATTCTTCATACTATGATAAATTAATGAAAGTTGATTCTCCTTACCAAGTAAACCACTTCCTTGTATTGTACAAAAATCTTTACAAGTGAAAATCCAAGATAAACCTTCAAGTGAGTTCAAGGAAAGTGTAGAGATTTGTAGGTGTTTATGGTGTAAGTATGTGTTTCAAATCTGATTTTTTGATATATAATCAAACCTTCAAATTCAACTCAAATTCAAATGACATGCAACTCACATACACACCACATGCAAACTCAACTTCAAATGCAAATCCCTTCAAATGTATGGTAAATGTAAAGACATATCCCACTATGTGATGCATTAGCATATGTCTATGTTATGAACTCCCCTTCTTTAATTTCTCACATATACATATTCATGTTGTTAATTCCAACTAAGTTTCAGTCACAAATGGCTTTACTCCTGCTCGGTTCAATCCGAACCCGAGTCTACATCGTAATGTAATTAATCATAATTACACCATAATCATATCACACATTTATACATCATATCGAGGCATGACACATGTTGAGGCCGAGAGGAGGTTGGACCATGATTTAAGCATGTTTGAGACGATTTGTAACCCTAACAGCGTCATTGTTGGTGGGATGGAGTATCACAATGTGTTGGAGAATCGAGTGGATGATCAGGATACTCATATTGCTCAGCTGGAGGAGGAGAATATGATTTTGAAGGAAAGATTGTTTTTAATGGAGAAGGAGAATATGATTTTTAAATATAAATATCGGCCTTTTTTTACAAAAGGTTTAATTTATGATTACAATAAATTAACCAATAATTCATAGATTAAGTTTCGGTATGGTAAAAATATCAAACAAGACATCCCCTTTTTTATGACTGGTTGAGTCCTTTGTCAAAAACCATTATATATATATATATATATATATATATATATATATATATATATATATATATATATATATATATATATATATATAAGGACCAGAAGAGCATTGTACCATGGGTGATGATATAGAACAAAATAATGAGGATATGAATAAGTGTGCAGATGCGGAAGTGAAGGCAGGGGATGATTGATTAAGATGAGTACAGGAAGGTAGATGTAGATGTTTGTGTTCAAAATATTGAAGTTGCAAAAGAAAAGGTGGTTCCTGAGATGGATATTTCAAGTTGATGCTTAACAGAAATATTGATAACTGACAGAATCACATTGGCATAGTGACTCAAAAAATTGCGGTACTGTTGGATACATCTTGTGAAAGTTTTCTAGTCATGATTTGGTCTTGCTAGTGATAGAATTTGTACATTTATCTGGGTGGAAAATTCCTTAACTTTTTGTCTCTCTCAAGCTAACAATGAGAGAGCAGAATTGGGTTCTTTCATACTTTTCGGAACATGTTTCTTACCTTATGATCTTAGGTCTTCGTATGCCTCTATTTTACGGTTTCAGCTTTGGATGACTTCCTGTGAGAAGGTTTATAGTTGTCAAGACTTGAATTTATATTTTGTTTCTGATGAACCTGTGAATTTTTTCGTCTACTCTATAGTTTTGTTCGTCCAATTTTTACATGTGATAATGGCTATTTATGGTGGTCATGCCAAGTGAAAGAAGTATGCTGATCTATACCCTTAGGGGTGCTTATTGGCTTGAACCGGTCCGGTCCGGACCGGAACCGGCCGGTTTCGGGGCCGTTAAGGTCGGAACCGGTCCGGTCCGGTAAGGAACCAGATCGGTCCCGGTTCCTGTTCCAACCGGTTTCGGGCCGATCCGGTCCGTTTTTTTTTCTTATGTTTTTTTTAAAAAAAAAAAATTCAAAAACTTTTATTTATTTTTTATTTAATGTTGTAAATGTTTCCCCAATATTCATCACAAATTCAATATATTTCTTCTTCATTTCATAATATATCTGCATACAAATAATTGTAAAGAGATAGCAATTAAAAAATCAAAATAAAAAAATATTGTTGTTTAGCACTCTTCATAATTGATAAGTATTGTTTTTGCGTTCTCTTCTTCTTGCTCGTCATAATGGTTTACGAATTCGTCAACCGCCCCATCTCTTCTATTCTTACATTCTGCTTCAAACCAATCTTTAAGTAACGTGAGCATGCATAACGAATCAGCAGAGAGACTACTTCTGTATTCTCCAATAATTCGGCCACATGTTGAGAATGCAGATTCAGAAGCGACGCTTGAAGCTTGTACCACATACACGTCTCTAGCCATTTTGGCTAAGATGGGGAATTGTGCCGCATTTGACTTCCACCATTGTAACACGTCGAAGTTGTCTTCCGTTACAAATTGATAATTCAGATAAATTTGCAACTCAGTCGACGTGCTAGTAGAAGCTCCTTTTTCCCTTAAGTTTTTTCCTGCCCAGCAGTCTAAGCAAATTGATGCCCCCACCTTTAGTTTGAGCTTGAGGTTGTTCTTCAGCAGACCTTTGTTGCGATGATTCACTTGCCTGTTGATTATAATACAATTGAAACATATTTGGGAGAGATTGCATTGTAGACGTCTTTTGATCGTCAACAACCTTCCCCAAAAATTTAGCATAATATTCAAAAAATATCTCAAATGAAGATAAACATTCAACAACCTTCCCCAAAAATTTAGCATAATATTCAAAAATATCTTAAATGAAGATAAACATTGACTATGATCTAGCAATGTTGCGTTGCAGTGCACGTGTGGGATTTGTTCCCAATATTTTATAAATTTAGTTTCCATTGCACTAACAAAAGCATGCAAGTCATAGTCATCTCTAAATTCTATAAACTTATCAAACATATTAAATACTAAAGGAAGAAAATAAACGGAAGTTGGATAAGTAACACCGGAGAAGCGTTCCGTCGCTTTTTGAAAGTACCTAACAATGATACACAATTTTCAACAAATTCCCAATCCTCATTAGTCAAATAAATACTATCATCGCTATCAGGCATTTGATATGAATTATAAAATGGAGTTAAAATATCTTTGTAAGGTAACATAGCATTCAACATATTGTACAACGAATTCCACCTAGTTTATATTGGTGATGGAAAAAGAAGATGCTTTAAACCATTAGATAAACATAATTGTTTCGAATCGCGCTTTACACGGCTCGTGCGTAACCATTTTAGCGCAGTATTTCATTTTGTCAATACATGCTGAGTGATTGTCCTCATAACCAACTTTAACAGCCAAATTAATCACAGGACATGCACATCTAACATGAAAAAAAAACACCATCAAGCATTGGTTTCAGATAGGTCTTTAAATCACGCATCGCAGCATTGTTATTCGCTGCATTGTCTAATGTGATCGAAAATACCTTATCCTGAATTCCATAATGTCTACAAGTGTTGAATACATATTTAGCAATTACATAACCAGTATGTGCACAATCTAACTCATCTAAAGACAAAATCCGTTTTTGCATACACCAATTATCATCAATCCAATGACAAGTGACAACAAGTTATGAATCTGAATTTACATTTGTCCAAATATCGGTTGTTAAGCTAACCCTACAAGGCAAACTAGAAAGATGTTGAAACAATGTATTTCTATATTCAACAAATACGTCCATACAATTTCTTTTTAGTGTGTGCCTGGAAATATGTTTAAACATGGGTTGTATAGACGAAGCAAATTCAATAAAACCAGCATGTTCAGCTTGTATACAAGGTAGTTCACATCTAATCACATATCTAACAAGTGACCTACGGTTAATTTCAGCAGTTAAAATAAAATTCGTGCCAGTGAGAACATTAATTTGTGCTTGTGTTTCTTCTCGACCTAATGGTTGTAATGTTGTCTCATCAAAATTATATTTTTTTACTAATTGTTTTTTATTTGTTCCAGTGCCTTCACTGGAACCACCAGCTTTATATGAATATTGCATTTTACATAATTTACATATTGCAACAGATTCATTAGTACCTTCTTTTTGACCGAGTTCAAAGTGATCCCATATCTTACATCTTTTGGCACGAGTCGGTTGTCTACTCGCTGCTGTAGTGGCTCCGGATGACTCCACTTGTTGTCTCTCTTGGGCTTGGGCAACAGGAGGTTCGACAGGTTGCTCGGGTTGTTGCGGTTCGACATTCATAGAGGAACCACCAACATTGAGGTCAGCAAAAAAATCATAACTTTCATTTAACTCAGGTATTGGTACGGGCAAATTCATTGCCAAAGATGAACTCAGTGATAGACGACGGGACGAGACACCGACTACGACCCCGGCTACGACCAGCGCCGCTGCTAGATGAAGATGCCATTATTATATATAAATTGTAGATAGCACAATTGAGAGGAAAATATGAGATTGAAGTATAGAATTGTGAGAAGAATGGATTGTGAGAAGAATGAATTGTGAGGAAAAGAATGAAAAATATGCACATATTTATAGATTTCAAAAAAAAAAATTACAATTAAAAAAAAATAGAAACTGAACGTTGGCAACAACTTTATAGCCGTTGCCATGCTGAACAAATAAAAAAAAATTATTTTTTATTTTTTAAAATGAATCGGAACCGGTAGCACCGGAACCGGTGGTGCTACCGGTTTGGATTTAAAAAATCGCCCCGGATCGGTTCGATACCGGTTCCGGGGCGGACCGGAACAGGTTAGTCCGGTTCCGGTTTCGGACCGGACTAACCGGTCCGATTTCGGACCGGGTCCGGATCGACCCGGTCCGATAAGCACCCCTATATACCCTTGTCTATGCTTATCAGTGGGTTGCCTGTTCTACAACGACCAGCTCTCCAATGGAGTCGGGAGTGCAAAACAACTCGAAATATGGGGTATCATTTTCATGTTTGCTAATCTTGAAGAATGTTTGAGAGGGTAAAAATTTAATCAAAGCTGCGCAGGTAAATGTTGACATAGGATTCCATAGATATAGAAATTGAACAAGTCCACAAGCATAATAAGAGAAGCTCATAATCTATTCCAAGGCTAGCAGATCTTGAATATAGTCTACATGGTAATGCATAAGGCAAGACAGATTTATATTCATGTGAAAATTCGATCCAAACAATTGAGTAGGAAAAAGGGGTAAAAACCAGTTGAAGATGCAGCAGTGGCGATGCCCTGAGGACCCGAGGAAGCACAATCGGTCGAAGAAGCACGCATACCGCTGGCCTTCTCCCGTGATATATCAGTCCAACCACCAAGAAAGGAGAAAGCAAGGTTCGATGTACCTACAATGGCATGAGGAACACAACATGAGCAGCATAATGCAAACAAAAAACATGTGATGAAGCCGAGGAAAAAATAAAAAAGGACAAACTGAAAGGCAAGTTGGGAAGTTACCATTCATCGTTACAACAAATCTCGGGATAACAAGGCTCAAACAACTGTAGAAGAGCTTTTATACTTATTATATCGTTATTGTAATTATTATTATAATTATAATACATACAACAAATTCATTCACGACAAGATAAACAATTTTCTTCTAGCAATAAAGATAAATACATTACCCCAAACATTTTACCACATGAGGGGCTCTGTGATGAAAACAATGTGTGTTTATAAGGAATATACTAACTAGGTAAGTACGTTGCAGAAATATTTGGTGTGCTGCTCAAACTGTGTATATCTTCCTCATCTTTTTTCTTTTTTTGTGTGTCTACGGTAAATGGGGCAATTTCCAGAAGACAATTCTATCATGTGATCGCAATACCTCTCTCCATGGTGGGCCGAACATATTGATCTTCCTGCAGTTTGATCTAACCCAAACATGTTAAATGAGAGTTAATGAACGTTGTGTTCAGAATCCAGTGTTAAAAAAGGAAAAAAATTGAATAAACTCGATCGATCGAGCACAGTTGCTCGATCAATCGAGCGGACCAGAACTTTGTTTTTTGGTTGCTACAGGAGCTCGATCGATCGAGCCCTGTTTCTGATTTATGAAATAGTATGTCCATTGATGTTTGGGGTGCGATTTTTGGCCAAATGGTGCCTCCAAATGGTGTCATTTGGACTTGGTTTTTGGTATACTATATAACCAACATGAACCCACTTGATTTAATAAAGAATTTTCGAAATTCATTCATGATTTTTAGTGAAATTTGAGAGCATTTGTTGTTCAACAAATTGAGTGCTTTGAACCTTTGTGGTTTGAGGACTTGTGATTTGGAGTGCTTATATCACAAGTCATAGTCGTTGTATCTTGGGAGACAAATTGCCATAGCAAACCGTTAGCACCATACCGGGGCAAGATTGTCTTAAGGACGGAGATTACAAATCTCGCCTCGACATAAAAATTATTTTTGAAGCCATTCTTATTTTTTCCTGAGATACACTTTGAGAGAAATCTTGTACAACAATCTTAAGACAATATCAAGCAATTCAATGGCTTCTTCGAGTGCAACAATGAATCCTGTTCACCATGGTGAAAGGCCTGAAAAGTTCAATGGGAATGACTTCAAGCGGTGGCAACAAAAGATGCTATTTTACTTGACAACACTGAGTTTGGCAAGGTTCTTAACCAAGGAGCCTCCTACGGTTGAAGAAGGAGAGACTGACACCCAAAAGAGGGCGGCTCTTGATGCATGGAATCAAAGCGACTTCCTATGCAAGAACTACATCCTAAATGGGTTAGACAATAAATTATATAATGTTTATTGTCTTGTGAAAATAGCAAAGGAACTTTGGGCATCGCTGGAAAAGAAGTACAAATCCGAGGATGCCGGCATGAAGAAATTCATAGTTTGACAGTTCCTGGATTTCAAGATGGTTGATACCAATCCTGTGATGGCGCAAGTGCAAGATCTACAAGTGATCTTGCATGACATTAATGCAGAGGGAATGAGTCTAAGTGATTCATTCCAGGTCGCCGCTATGATTGAGAAATTGCCTCCTATGTGGAAGGACTTCAAGAACTATCTGAAACACAAACGAAAGGAGATGAGTCTTGAAGACCTTGTGGTTCGATTACGAATCGAGGAGGACAACAAAGTTTCTGAGAGGAAGACGGGTAGGTTTCAAATGGAACCACGGGCTAACCTAGTTCAACAAAGAACCGGATCAAAGCGTAAGTTTGACGGTACGGCCTCCAACAATGGCAATGCGAAAAAGTTCAAAGGAGAATGCTATAAGTGTCGAAAGCCCAATCACATGGCCAAGGTTTGCATAACAAAGACACTCGTGGAAAAGCAAAAGATCAAGTCAACGTGACCGAACATGATCGGATCTCGAAAGACTTGAATGATCTAATGTTAACTGTTGTGATCTTTGAAGCGAATTTGTTGGACAATCCTATGGAATGGTTCGTCGATTCCGGTGCAACCCGACATGTGTGTTCGGACAAGGCCATGTTCTCCACATACACTCCAATAAGTGGGCACCAACTCTACATGGGAAACTCCACAACATCTCCGGTAATTGGACTGGGGAAGGTGGTTCTAAAGATGACTTCGGGAAAGGAATTGACTTTGATTGATGTCCTACATGTTCCCGACATCCGAAAGAACTTGATATCCGGATCTGCTCTAGTCAAGGCGGGTTTTAGACTAGTTTTAGAATCTGGAAAAATTGTACTCTCCAAAAATGGAGTTTTTGTAGGGAAAGGCTATATGGAGAAAAGCCTATTCAAAATGAATGTAATGACAGTTAAACGTCAATTTGAAAGCAATAAAGTGAATGATTCTACTTATTTGATTGAGTCTTGTAATTTATGGCATGATCGTTTAGGTCACGTAAATTATGGTTCACTTAACAAATTAGTGAAGTTAAACTTATTGCCTCAAATGAATGTTAACTTGAAACATAAGTGTGAGACTTGTGTCGATGCCAAGTTAACGAAACCGCCATTCCATTCAATTGAAAGAACTACGACACCTCTTGAATTAATTCATACGGATTTATGTGATCTAAAGTTTGTGGAAACTAGAGGTGGGAAAAAGTACTTCATTACTTTCATTGATGATTGTACGAGATATTGTTATGTCTATTTGCTAAGAAGCAAAGACGAGGCCTTGGGAGTATTTAAACAATACAAGCATGAAGTTGAAAATCAACTTAGCAAAAAGATAAAGAATGTTCGAAGCGATAGAGGAGGAGAATATGAAGCACCGTTTGAAGAATTTTGCACTGAGTATGGCATTATTCACCAAACCACGGCCCCCTGTTCACCTCAATCAAATGGTATTGCCAAACGTAAAAATCGTACTCTAAAAGAGATGATGAATGCTATGTTGATAAGTTCTGGATTACCACAAAACTTGTGGGGGGAAGCAATCCTGTCGGCCAACTACATTCTAAACAAAATACCACACAAAAGTAAGGATGAAACTCCTTATGAGTTATGGAAAGATTACAAACCTTCCTACGAATACTTGAAAGTGGGGGTGCTTGGCTAAGGTAGAAGTACCAAAACCAAAGCAAGTGAAAATCGGGCCTAAAACAATAGATTGTGTATTTATTGGTTATGCTAACAATAGTAGTGCATATCGATTTTTAGTACATAAATCTGAAATAAGTGATGTGCATGAAGGTACAATCTGGAATCAAGAAATGTGGTATTTTTTGAAGAAGTATTTCCTTACAAAACAAACAAGGAAATGAGCCCTAAGAAAAGGGTGTATGAAGACGCTAACCGTGACTCTATTGAGGAAGTAGAACCACGACGTAGCAAGAGAACCAAAGTGGCTAAAACTTATGGTCCTGACTTCATGACTTATATGTTGGACAATGAACCAAGATCGGTTAGTGACGCCTTATCTAGCCCTGATGCTCCTATGTGGAAAGAGGCTATTAATGGCGAGATAGAATCCATAATACAAAACCACACGTGGGAATTGGTAGACCTTCCAACTGGAAGTAAACCATTAGAATGCAAATGGATTCTTAAAAAGAAATACAAATCCGATGGTTCAATTGATAAGTACAAAGCGAGACTCGTGGCAAAGGGATATAGACAAAAAGAAGGCATTGATTACTTTGATACATATTTACCATTCACGAGGATTACGTCCATTAGAGTGATCATTGCTATCGCTCCTCTAAACAATTTAGAGATACATCAAATGGATGTAAAAACGGCATTCATCAATGTGGAACTTGAGGAGGAAATTTATATGAAACAACCCGAGGGGTTTGTTGTTCCCGGACAAGAGAAAAATATGTGAAGACTCGTTAAGTCATTGTATGGGCTTAAGCAAGCGCCAAAACAATGGCATGAAAAATTTGACAAAACTATGTTGTCAAATGGTTTCAAAATTAACGAGTGCGACAAATGTGTATATATGAAAAACACGCCTAAAGCATATGTAATAGAATGCTTGTACGTTGATGATATGCTCATAGTGGGAAGCAACTTAGAAATCATCAACGGGACAAAGAAAATGTTGATAAAATATTTTGAAATGAAAGATATGGGTGAAGCTGATGTGATACTTGGAATTAAAATCTCCAAGATATCTGAAGGACGAGTATTGTCGCAGTCTCATTATGTTGAGAAAATACTCGAGAAATTTCTCGCGTATGATACGTCGTCTGTAAAAACACCCTATGATCTGAATCTACATTTGGTTAAAAACAAAGGGAACCCTGTCATGCAATTAGAATACTCAATGATAATTGGCGGTCTCATGTATCTCATGAACTGTACACGTCCGGATATTGCATATGCGGTTGGCAAACTAAGTAGATTCACAAGCAATCCAAACAATGACCATTGGAAGGCATTGACGAGGGTACTTAAATATTTAAGATACACCCTGAACTATGTATTGTATTATACAAGATATTCTGCGGTATTGGAAGGATACAGTGATGCAAATTGGATATCGGACACACAAGATTCCAAGTCGACAAGTGGTTATGTGTTTACCATTGGAGGGGCTGCAGTGTCGTGGAAATCTACCAAGCAAACTTGTATTGCTAGATCCACTATGGAATCTGAATTCATAGCTTTGGATAAAGCGGGAGAAGAAGCCGAATGGCTTAGAAGTTTCTTGGAAGAAATTCCTTGTTGGGAAAACCTGTGCCTGCAATTAAAATACATTGCGATAGCCAATCTGCTATAGGAAGGCACAGAGTGGCATGTATAATGGTAAGTCTAGACATATACGTCGTAGACACAATACTATTAAACAGTTGATCTCATATGGCATTATGTCCATTGACTACGTGAAGTCAAAGGAAAATATTGCGGATCCGCTCACGAAAGGCTTGCCTAGAGATCAAGTATATAGTTTATCGAGTGGAATGAGATTAAAACCCTATAATCAAAATCTTGTTGTAGATACCCAACCTATGTGAGTGGAAATCTCAAGATCTAGGTTCAAAAGGGACAACCAAACTACAAGATTGTATAAACACCTTGGAAAATTAATCTGCGACACATTCCTATGATAAGGGGGTGTAGCCTGCAAAAAAGGTACGAGGATAGGAAAAAGGCCTTTAATGATTCCTAAGACATATTAGAATATGTTGGAGTATAGCGGGATACTTTTCTAGGAGATCACCTACGTAAGTGCGAAGTTTGGCCGCTTCAAAGAGTGGAAAGCACTTATGAAACCAAGCGTGGTCCATTGGCCGAAACGGACACAATCGTAAGAAACCAATACGGAGGTTAGAATTGTTATGGTGTGGGTTCAATTGTCTTGGTTTACACTCACGACTAAATAGTTCAAGACAATAAGTTCACTATTAAGTCAAGTAAATCCGATTGAATACTACTACGGAAGATTCAAAGCCGCAAGCTATCTCTCCAAATGCCATAATAGTTCGTCAAAACACTCAATTGCATACATGCATAAAATTTAATTCATGTGGGGGATTGTTGGAAAAACGAAAAATTTGAATAAAAATTTTAAAGGCTCGATCGATCGAGCACAGTTGCTCGATCGATCGAGCGGACCAGAACTTTGTTTTTTGGTTGCTACAGGAGCTCGATCGATCGAGCCATGTTTCTGATTTATGAAATAGTATGTCCATTGATGTTTGGGGTGCGATTTTTGGCCAAATGGTGCCTCCAAATGGTGTCCTTTGGACTTGGTTTTTGGTCTACTATATAACCAACATAAACCCACTTGATTTACTACAGAATTTTCAAAATTCATTCATGATGCTTAGTGAAATTTGAGAGCATTTGTTGTTCATCAAATTGAGTACTGTGGGGCCTGATTTACTTAATCCTTATGTATCCATTAAACATACATATGTGAGTCTGAATTAAGTAATATACCATGCACGGATTAAGAGTTCATACTAGTTAAGTTGTTTACAAGGTTATCAAAACCCTAACAAACTATACATATCATGTACATAAACAACCTAATTCAAAAGAACTCCTAGGCAGTGGTTCCCCTCGCAGCGGAAATCATGACTCACGCTCCCCACGTCTATGAGTCCCTACAGAAACATTCACAACGTGAGTATAGATAACAACTATCTCAGTGCAATATCAAAACACAATATCAATATCAATGATAAAGCACAATAAATCAGATAACGTGAATGTTCTGTATCATGCATCCACAAATGCACTATGTCATGACATGTCTCAACAAGTTCCCTATTATCACGAGTCTCATATGATATGCCTATTCAGCTCAATATGTCAGTGAAACCACATCACATCTTCATACTAGCAGCACATATCATAGTACCATACTCATCTGTGATAATAACCAGAGTATATACCCACACCAGGCGTATATCTCTCAAGCCAAAGCATATGTAGTATATCTATCGTGGCAACGATCCCAGCCCAAGCATATGCCCCACACTAGCATATCTATCCAGGCACCGATCCCAGTCAAAGCATACGCCCAACACTAGCATATCTATCGTGGCAGTCAAAGCATATACCCCACCAGGTATATCTATCAAGACAATGACCGTACCAAAGCATATACACATATCTATCAAGGCATCCATACCACTCATATGAAATCTATGTATGCACATGCATATGATACTACCAATCATATGACACAACGATAACATAAATCATATGATATCAAAACCATAATAGCATCATCATATCATATCTATACTCCGTACGTCAACACGTACCTGTACTGCGACACAAACGAGATAAAGCAGTTGTCAATAGCTAAGTGCCTCGTTGTCCTGTCCCCTGTGATGGTGCTACAACAATGCCAACAATATATCATGTTATCATAGGCATTAAAATCAAATTCCACAAAATATTTTATTTTTCAAAATATTAACACTGGCGATCGATCGCGATCAACACCGATCGATCGCCAAAACTCTCTGCCCCCTCGCGATCGATCGCAATAACTTGGCGATCGATCGCCACAATGCTCTGTTCATCGCGATCGATCGCGACACTTTCACCGATCGATCGCCATCCAATTTCACCGCCTTAAAATGTTACTGTCATCGGCGATCGATCGCTTACTCGCACCGATCGATCGCCGATGCCCAGAAAAGTGAGAGCATGGCGATTTTCAAGCTTATCTCCATGAATCTTCTCCTACACCTCATATTAAACCATGTCAACATGTTTCTTGCAATACCTAGGAACATATAAACATAAATCTAACATCATAGATTCCAATTCCTAGCATATAAACATGTTATGATTGTACACATGCACACTTGAGCTTTTCCTTCACATATATCAACATTAATGAATAATTCAAGTATACAACTATGAATTTCTTACCAAGAGGCTAAGAAATCACTTCACCCAACTTCCTAGCTCACTTCACAAGTGAAAATCCAAGCTTTGCCTACCAAAAGCTCTAAGGGTTTGGAGAGGAGCTTGTAGAGATTTTTAGGTGAAAGTGGTGTATTATGTGATTTTGCCTCCATCATGCACTTGATATAAGGTCATTAAGTCCTTAACTTACTTGATATCATGTCATTTGGAGATAATTACATGTTAAATCACATGTACATGAAATGAACCTCACATTCAAAATGAAACTCTAATTCACATTAAAGTCATATGCATACTCAAATGCAAACTCATATGCACATATTGATGCACCTTCAACTCTTAATCCATAATTCATATGTTTATATTATGAATGCATTACACACCATGTTTCATGCCTTCCCATATTTCATTTCATATATGAATCAATTCATTCTTGGTTCCACTCGAACCCCCAGTTATCATATCGTCAAGTGACACCATAATCATATCATACGTGTATTAAACAAATCGAGGCATTACAATTCTCCCCCACTTATTGAATTTCGTCCTCGAAATTGTAGATACATAACATGCATATTAAAATACGCAACTCAACAATCCTACGATATGACAATAGGAAACATGATCATGTATGCAACAGTATCATAAAACTGTAAAATCATACCAGTAATTAAATCCGGATACCGTTGCATCATATGCTGCTCCGTCTCCCATGTTGCCTCTTCGACACCCCGTCTGTCCCACTGTACCTTCACCATAGGAATCACTTTGTTACGCAACCTGCGTTCAGCTCGATCCAAGATCATAATCGGTCGTTCCTCATACGACACATCTGTATCCAACTGTACATCAGGTAACTGTAATACATGACTCGGATCTGGTTCATACTTCCTCAACAGTGAAACATGAAAAACATCATGCATACTACTCAAGGCTGGTGGTAGTGCCAAGCGATATGCCAACGTACCAATACGTTGCAACACCTCATATGGACCAACATACCGTGGAGACAATTTTCCACGCTTTCCAAAACGTACTACACCTTTAAAAGGTGAGATTTTCAAGAACACACGGTCGCCAATTTGAAATTCAAGTGGTCTACGTCGCTTATTGGCATAAGCAGCCTGTCGATCCTGAGCAGCTTTCAATTTCAATCGTATTACCTTGACTTTCTCTTCCATGTCATGAATCATATCCGGTCCATGTAAGGAAGACTGATCCACATCATCCCAATACAAAGGCGATCTACATCGTCGCCCATACAAGGCCTCAAATGGTGCCATCTGTATACTAGCCTGATAACTATTGTTATATGAAAATCCCACTAATGGCAATGACTCTTGCCATGAGTTATCAAACTCTAATACACAAGCACGCAACATATCCTCTAGCGTTTGTATCGTACGCTCTGTTTGTCCATCCGTCTGAGGATGATATGCTGTACTCAACCGCACTTCAGTTCCCAACGCTGTTTGTAACCCTTCCCAGAAATGAGAAGTAAATCTCGGATCCCTATCCGATACAATGGAAACTGGAATACCATGTAGTCTCACTACATGTTGAATGTACAACTGTGCCATTCTCATATATGTATATGTCATACAATATGGCACAAAATGAGATACTTTGGTAAGTCTGTCAACAATTACCCAAATTGCATCGCAACCAGAAGACGTCCGTGGCAAATGAGTCACAAAATCCATCGTGATATGTTCCCATTTCCACTGAGGAATTTCCAAACTATGTAATTCACCTCCTGGTCTTTGTCTTTCCGCTTTCACTTGTTGACAAATCAAACATCGTTTCACAAAACTCAATACATCCTGTTTCATACGTTTCCACCAAAATTGGGTACGTAAATCATGGTACATTTTCTTCCCTCCAGGATGTATACTGTATCTACTACAATGAGCACGTTGTAGTAGTTCTTGGCGTAGTCCTAATGACGCAGGTACTACCCAACAGTTTCGGTACTTCAAAGTTCCATCACTTGTTAGTACAAATTGAGATGTTTGTCCTTGATTTATCTTTTCCTTCCAATGTTGTACCTCATCATCACTCCCTTGTGCCGTTCTTATTTTGTCAAAAATGTCAGGTTCAACCAACAATGTTGATACCCGTACCGGCACTGACTCCATATCAAAATCATAACCCAAAGTACAGCAAGAAGTCATCAAAGCAGATAAATGAACCATCTCATCAGCCGTATGATGTACTTTCCGACTCAAGGCATCTGCTGTAAGATTAGCTTTTCCTGGATGATAATCAATCTCACAATCATAATCTTTCAACAGATCCATCCATCTCCTTTGTCTCATATTCAACTCCGCTTGAGTGAATAGAAATTTTAAGCTCTTATGATCAGTATATATGGTAAACGACGTACCATATAAATAGTGTCGCCATATCTTCAATGCAAAGACAATGGCAGCCAATTCCAGATCATGCACTGGATATCTCATTTCATGTGGCTTCAACTGTCGTGATGCATAAGCCACTACATGTTTGTCCTGCATCAATACACAACCCAAACCAAGTAAAGATGCATCAGTATATAATGCAAACCTGTCATGCTCAGATGGAATGATCAAGACTGGAGCTGTAGTCAATCGATGTTTCAATTCTTGAAAACTACGCTCACAAGCCTCTGACCATTGAAATGATACTCCCTTCTGTGTCAAATGTGTCAATGGTTTGGCAATCGCTGAAAATCCTTCAACGAATCGTCTATAATATCCAGCCAAACCTAAGAAACTACGAATCTCTGGCACAGAAGTAGGTGCTGACCAATTCAACACTGCTTCCACTTTCTTTGGATCAACTGATATACCTTCCTCTGATATAACATGACCCAAAAATCCAACACTAGTCAACCAAAACTCACACTTACTGAGTTTGGCATACAACTGATGTGTCCTCAACAATTGCAGTACCATATGCAAATGTTGAACATGTTCAGCATCACTCCGTGAATAGATCAATATATCATCGATAAAGACAATGACAAATCGATCAAGGTATTCCTGAAACACACGATTCATTAAACTCATAAAGACAGCAGGAGCATTTGTCACTCCAAATGGCATTACCAGAAACTCATAATGCCCATAACGAGTTCTGAATGCTGTCTTTTGTATATCTCCTTCCCTCACACGTATTTGATGATATCCTGACCTCAAGTCAATTTTAGAATATATCTTTGATCCTTGCAATTGATCAAACAAATCATCAATACGGGGAAGAGGATATTTGTTCTTTATGGTTACTTTGTTCAACTGTCTATAATCAATACACAATCTCATTGTCCCATCCTTCTTCTTCACAAATAAAACCGGAGCACCCCAAGGCGATACACTAGGACGTATGTACCCCTTGTCCAGCAAATCTTGCAATTGAGTTTTCAATTCTTTCAACTCGGTTGGTGCCATCCGATAAGGAACACGTGAAATTGCAGAAGTACCAGGTATCAAATCAATACCAAATTCCACTTCTCGACTTGGTGGGAATCCAGGTATCTCATCTGGAAACACATCCGCATATTCTGTAATCACTGGTATCTCCTCCACTTTCCTTTCTCGTTTCTGTTCCATAACATCAAGGGCATAAATCAAATAACCCGCATGTCCACGTTCTAACAAACGCGACATTCGGATTGCCGATATCAATGGAATCCTTGCCCTCGATCCCTGGCCATAAAAGTACCATTGATTTCCAGTATCAGACTGAAATCTCACAACCTTATGACAACAAATTCACAACAGACTGATATCTACTCAACACATCAATCCCAATAATACAATCAAAATCTGTCATGTCTAACACAATCAGATCAGCTTGTAATCCAAACTCAGTCTCAAACTGAATATCACAGTCAGACACACTCTGACAAGCCATTACAGTAGTTCCCATGGGTGTCGAAACATAAAGAGGCATCAACAGTGGAGACGAGCATATATGATACCGATCAACAAAAGTTTGTGCAACAAAAGAATGTGATGCACCAGTATCAATCAAAAGTAAGGCTGGATAAGTAAACAAAGTACACTTACCCGCTATCACAGCATCAGGAGCTGCCTCTGCTTCCTCCCTGTTCAGTGCATACACCTGAGCCTGAGGTGTTCCTGCCCTCTGTCCACCACCAGACTGTACTACACTCTGTGGTCTCTGCTGCACTGTATTCTCTGACATGGGTCCTCTCCTCTGTTGTCCGCCCACTTGAGGACAATCACGGATCACATGTCCTGGTTTCCCACAACGGAAACAAACTACTGTATCAAACTGTGGACAATTCTTTTGATAATGTGGCCCTCCACATTTAAAACATTGTAATCCTCGTCCACTACTGCTACTATTACCTTGGGACTGTCCCTTAGCCCTTCTGTCATCCCCTTTCCTTGGTCCAAACCGTTTCCCACTAAACCTAGATGACGATGCACCACCTCGTGGTGATTTAAAGGAATCTCCTCTAGGTCGCATACTGTCAGATGTAGGTGGTTGGGCTTGTCCAACATCTTTATACACCCCTACCGCAATCTCAGCCATCTCAGCTCGAGTCAAGGCTTCTTCATAAGATGTAGGGTTATTGGACATGACCCTATCAAATAATTCAGGCCTCAACCCTTTCACAAATTGTCTGATCTTTGCCTTTGTATTGACAGCAATATGTGGCACATATCGGAGCAAAGAAGAATAGTGAACAGCATAATCAGATACTGTCATGGCTCCTTGTCTCAGGTTTGTAAATTCATCCTCTTTCCTTTGCCTTGCAGCAACAGAGAAATAATGCTCCAGAAACTTTGTTCTAAACACATCCCAGTTCACTGTCTGTCCTTGAGCCCTCAACTCAAGTACTGTGGATTTCCACCACATCATAGCCTTCTTGGCTAACTGGAATTCAGCTAAACGCAACCAAGCAGTCTTGGCACATGGTGCGGAGACAAATATCTGTTCCACACGTTCCAGCCATTCCTCCGCCAATTCTCCTGATTCAGTCCCCTCAAACCTGGGTGGCTGATAGCTCAGAAACTGTGTCAATGTCAATTCTCCAGGTAGCAGTACCTGTTCCACTGGCCCTTGCTCAATCGGTAGTGGTGGCACAGGCGCCATCCGTACACTCGCATTGCCACTCATGGCATCCCCAACATCCTCATGTAACCCTCTGTCTGTCATAGCTGTAGATCAAGGGTTAACAATAACATTCACAAATATATATTTCATTTCATATATGAATCAATTCATTCTTGGTTCCACTCGAACCCCCAGTTATCATATCGTCAAGTGACACCATAATCATATCATACGTGTATTAAACAAATCGAGGCATTACAAGTACTTTGAACCTTTGTGGTTTGAGGACTTGTGATTTGGAGTGCTCCTATCACAAGTCATAGTCGTTGTGTCTTGGGAGACAAATTGCCTTAGCAAACCGTTAGCACCATAGCGGGGCAATATTGTCTTAAGGACGGAGATTACAAATCTCGCCTCGACATAAAAATTATTTTTGAAGCCATTCTTATTTTTTCCTGAGATACACTTTGAGAGAAATCTTGTACAACATCCAGAAGATTAAATAGTCGCGTCCTATAATATTCTTTCATATTTGATAGAGTTACTTAACCAAACATTTGAACTTCATTAAAAATGTGAGAGAATAGATCTTTCTTTTGTAATAATGAGCAAAATTTATGTAATATTTTGTAATAAGAGACTTTGGTATGATCCCTATCTTGCATGTACGTCCTCTCTTTTGTTATATGCTGGTAGGAATCCATATCAAATTCTCACATACTGTGTTTACTGAAAAACAATGTTAATGAGATTTTTATATATTTAAACCAAATAAATATATTCTCACAAGTTATTATCCACAAGTTACTTACTTCACACAAAACATCTAAAATGGTAAAGTCATATGACCAGTTAAAGGCCAAACACCACAGCACAATGTACCTCAAAATTGTATCGTTGGCTGCGTAGAAGCTCACCTTTAAACTGGTACGTACGTTCTTATGTCCGGTTTGAAAAAAACACATACAGTTTTTTTTAAAATATTATATAGAGGACATGTCATTAACAACCATAGACATAAAAAACGAAATCCACACTCCCAAAACCAATGGACATAGACAACACAGACATGTAATGCGAGTTTCACCTATTAACACAACACCAACTGCCCATCAATAAAAAATCATGAGTTTGCCTTTATATAACATTTTTTGGTAATAATTGTTTCTGTCTCAATTTCAGATAGCTAAAGAAGCACGTTAATTCCACCCAACCTTCCTACAAAGATTATGATGACAAAGAAATGTGATTCCAGAAAATCAAATATTGATTCAATGAAGAAGGATTATTTATCAATTGGATCATTAAATCATGTATTTAATTTTTGCTTAATCATCTATCAAAAATCCACGAGTAGCTTAAGCCTCCGTTAAAGATAATTAGTAAGTAAATGGTGAAAAAGTGGAAAATGAAGCCCGAATTTTTGAAAAGAAGGTCAAATTCCAAGAGTCCTAAAATATTTCAAAGAAAAAATCTGAAAACAGTAGCTAAGTTGCAGGAATATCCTACAAGTTTATAGCATTATATCACCCAAAAAAAATTCATCGTTGGGACTGTACTCTCTTGAGCTCAAACAGAGGACGATGTGCAACATTTAAACAGATAAATGCAAACAAGATCAATCTATTCCAGACAGATAAGACTAAGATCAGCATAATGTCAAAGTCGAAATAACAGAAATGGAGAATAAAAACTTGAGCACTATGACACAAGGGGGTTTTAGAAAGTGAGATTGACGTGCTTAAAACTACCTTAGTATCAATTGAACCATAGCAGCTACATATGCATTTTGCAATAAAAAAAGCGCAGATAGCATATTTGAATAATGTGACCGTGTTAAGAATACTCTTATCAGATTATATACAAGTGATCTCAGTAAGGGATAAGCACAAGAAATGAAACACTGTTCAGATAGATATATCACCTAAAAATTGGAAAGAGTTTATCAATTTCAGAATACCTAGGAAACAACGATTTCTGGTTTGCCGTTTCAGAAAAAATGCAACCGACTGATCATATATCCACATGAGTGGAATAGACGCACGATCCAAGTAGTGCTTCTGGAGCCCTATATCACAGTGTCACAACCTGCATAAAAATCATAAGCCATTTTTCTAAGCAAAGCGGAGCGTCAGAAACTACGCGAGGAAGAAGTTGCTCAACTGAAGCGTCGCTCTCAGCTTCTCCTTCCATCCAACAATGGAGATGAGTAAAAAATACCATCTTCAGGTGATCGAGACCGTGACCGGGATTCTGAGAATCGGGAACGGGATAGGGAGAGAGAGCACGAGCGCGAGCGCGAGCGTGAGAGGGAGAGGGTGATCGCTATTATTTTAAACAATTAATTCAAATCTAGCGATTTTTGATCGCAAATGCACAGTGTCAAGTTTAGTATAGATAGGAAGAATACGGAATGTCGAACCCACAAGGTCTAACAAGCAATTACCACATAAGATTTCTGTTAGGATCGGTCCGGAGTGTTTAGAGGGGGGGGTGAATGAACACTCCTATTAAAAATTAATCCCTTGTGATTTCTTTCGGATTAGTGAAAGAAATCTGTTTCTTAATCAACTCTTTTTCAGAACAGACCACTGAATATTTTAGTGCGGAACGGTCTGTTCTTAAATTAGTAAGAGCGGCTCGATGGCTTGAATAATAGAACGTGTGCAGAATGATAAAACACAGAATATGTTTCTGGAAGTTCGAAGGTGGTGTAATCCTTCTACGTCTCCCCTTCTTTCACTTAAGGAAGGATTCCACTAGAAGACTTTGATTTATACAATTCTGTTGTACAAACCCGATTCAGCTGGATTTACCTATCTACCAGACTGAAACTCCTAGTCTATCGATCTGTTCAGACACACTCTGTCTGACAGTTACAATAGATTCTCACTTCTATATCTCAATACAGAATACACAAGATAGACTTTAGTCTATGCACACAATGATCCTAAATGATCAAATATTACAATATACTTGTGCTTATGAAGATTTTCAGCTCGAGAATGTCTGAGCTTGTAAGCTTGTGCTGTTTTTCTTTCTTGTGCGTTTTTCGATTGACCAGACTCTGTCTTGAGCTCTTCTGTTGCATCCTTTTATAGTTGCATGTACCAACGACATTATTTCCTTTAATGTGCAACTCTTGACTCTGCTTAAACTCTGAGTAAGCTACAGTCTTCTTCTTTAGGGTATTTGCCGTTCTGGTTCATGCTTTCGGCGACTGTCAGGTAAGCTCTTCTTTGTCTTCTTACCTTTTATGGTAATCTTTAGTCCTTGGTCTTTTTCAGCATTAATTGCAACATTAAATGCTTCAATAAATAGCCGTTAATGATTCGGACTGAAGAGTCAATCTTATTCAGCATTGACTGCTCTGATCTGATAGAAGTTGAGATCGATCTGAAGCTTCGATCTGGTCAGGCTGATTTTCATCGATCCGTTCTGTTTTGCGATATACCATATCAGCTTGATCTGTTTTGAGCGATCGATCTGGTCAGTCTGATTTCTCTCGATCCAGTCTGATATGTTTTGTCATCTTTAAAATCCGGAACTAACAAATTCCCCCTTTTTGATGATGACAAAACCTAGCTTCTAAATCTTTTTATCCAGTCTTTTAAGAGCTCTGAAGCGTATACTTGTGGATCGATTACTTCTTCTTGTTCAAAATAAATGAACATAGTTAAGTTATAGTTCGGATTGATTAAGTCGTTTTAGTTCAAAATAAATGAACAAGGACTTAACTAAGAACTTAGATTTTTATTGATCACAAAAATCTTATATACAGACCAGTCTGACTTAAACAAATAAACTTCTACTTTCTTGAAGACTGAGACTGATGCGGTTTGAAGTCTTTTCTCTTTTCCCCCTTTTTGTCAACAGCAATCTCTTGAAGAAAATCGACAACCTGTGCTAGCTGAGCGCTGATAGTGTCAAGACGAGTGTCTTGAGCACGAAGGGAATTGGCTACGGATGCTCTAACTTCAGTGGCCAGCTCGATCTGCTCTTTTCTCAGACTGTTCTTGTAAGTAGCTTGCTGAGAGAGCAGATCATTCAGTCCTCGCTGAATGCTGCTAATACTGGCTGTCATCTTCTCTTTAAATGAATCAAAATCCAAGCTGTGGTCGCTGACTTTGATGAACCTCTATGACTCGTTGAGAGAGAGATAGACAGTTATCAGATAAGTGCTGAAGGGTCCTAGCCAAGGATGGAGGTGCTTCAGATAAACGGCTTGGAGAGTGATCAGATGACGATAGGGTGTGATCAGCTTCTTCAGTAATCGGTATAAGTGAAGATAAGGCAGCTTGGCGTGTTTCGGACTGGATAAGGGTGACCAAGTCCGAAGAAAAATCTTCTAAGAACGCCATATCTTTAGCAGATGGTTCTGGAGGAGTGCTAGGTCTCGAGGGCTCCTCAACCTGTAAAGCTGCAACAACGGTTGAGACCACCAGATCCGGATCGACGAAAGCTGGCAAGACAACTGTTGTAAGTGCGGCGGTTGGACTGAGTTGAACATGAGAGACTGATGATCCCAGAGGAATAGACGTTGTTGGAGAGTCCAACAAAACATTCAAGGGTTCATCTTCTGCAGCAGACAGAGCATTAGTCATTGTCTGCTCCGCTGTCTGATCCACTATTTGATATGCTGTCTGGTCCGCTGTTCCAGAGGGAATAGTCTCCATGAAAGGTTCTGCCAGAGTCTTGCTCGCAGATGGATGATCCGGGCTGGGTACTGGAGTGGATACGCTGAGCTTCTGTCGTTGAAAGCGGACAGCTAAGTGAAGAGCATGAATATCCATTTCCTGTTGAGCAATAACAGCACCATCATCTTTGGCAGTTGGAGTGCTCGGATCAAAATTTGCTTTCTTAGCGGCCAAGAGCAAAGTTGTCAGTCTGAATCTCTGGTTGGCCTGAAACAGATCTTTGCGCTGTACCGCAATTCTAACATCGTCTGTCTCTGTCCCCTTAAGGACTTCTTCTTCCATCTTTTGTAGGCGTCTCAGTTTGCCGAAGAACATATCAATGTGGTTGATCGTTCTGTACTCGACATATTCATCAAATACCACAATGAGCGCCTTCACCTTTTCTTCAACATCCTCCATAGCGATGTCGATGGCTGTTTGCGTGGCAGATTTGGGCTTTGAGGGGAGTGGTTCAGTAAGAATGGCCTTGCCCTTGCCGGTGGAAGATGGGGATTTGATCCCTGATTGGGTGTAGTCTCCCAATTCAGTTATAACAATCCCTTTGACCACAGGGATGGCAGAGGGGACTCTGATGGATACTTTGGGTAAGGTGGTTGAAGCGGTTGAAGGTTGGGTTGTAGGTTGGGGTGCAGGGGCGGCTTTTGTGGGAGGCAATATGGGTAGGGTTTTGAGAGGTAAGGTTTTGTGTGGCCTGGTGAGTTGGGTTCTTGGCTTTTTGGGAAGGGGCTTGGCTGGTGATGAAGGAGCAGACTGAGTTTCCTCGGAGTCAGTCTGAATGGTTAATTTGCGCTTGACTCGAGGTCTTCGAGCAGCAGCCTGTTCTTCTCCTTTCTCAATCTTGACGGCCACCAGATCGGTAGGAGTGGGTGGAGCACTCTTGGACTTCAGGATAGCCAATCCCTTGGAGTTGAGAATTTTAAACGGACTTAGAGCAGACGGCTTCCCCAGCTTGATGTCCAGCATCTCCAGTAGTTTGCTTAAAGGAACAGCAAAACAGACAGCCTGTTTGGAGGCGATGACGGTCTCAAGCAAAACTCCAAATAAAATTGCAGACCAATTCATCTTCTGCCCTGAGTGAATAGCAGCCATGGCCCGAAACTTCTCAGCAGTAACAACATCATAGCTTCCGGCTTTGCCCAATAATGGCTTGCCAACAATCTCGCATAACACCTGGAAATGAAAGAACATTTCCTTCTTCTTGAATGAAGGCTGCAGGCGGTGGCCAAAGATGGATACCTTCCCCTGAAGATTCGTGAGGGAAGCTTGAGGAATCTGGCCAAACTCACTCAGTCCGGAGTTTGGAAGGCCAAGGTCTTTGCCAGCGTCGACGGAGATATTTCAAACAATTTGCCCTTTACGGTGGTGGAGATGAACGTCTTCTGAGATACAGCATTGGCGAACAGTTCTTGAATCTCCGACTCGTAAACCACCGTTTCACATTCCAGAAAATTCCTTAAACCAGAAGATTCTAAGGATTTGAATATAGAGACAATTTCGGGATCTTCAGCCCTGTATATATCATGGAACTCAACAGAAAGAGAGTTGTGAGTGATAGTGGCCATTGGAGTGTAATGGAAAAATACGAAGAGTTTGAAAAATATGAGAGAGTTAGAGAGCAGACAGCGGTAATTCGTAAAAAAGTGAATGAAAATGAAATGTTCAGCCCGCTAAATAAAAGAGAGAAGACACGTGTCTTTATCTCGAAGACCGATAATTAAATAATTCAAAATAAACGGTCAGGATGAAAGAGAGATAATGCGGTTAAAATTGCGATCAGTCCGGGCTGTTTTAAACAATTATTCTATTTAAGGATTTGTTGACCAGACAGATCATGAGATAACATCAGATTTTACTAAGATCGGTCTGAAAGTTCGGACCGGTCTGTGTCGTTCTGATAATTGTATTATCGATCTGTGCCAGCATACAATCTTTAAAAAAATAACTAAAAGAAAGATACTTCTAAAACATCAAGATAAGTCTATTAAACCAAGAATTTGATGAAAGTAATTAAACTTAGCCTCAGGAAGTGGTTTGGTGAAGATATCTGCTGCTTGTTGTTCTGTTGAAATATGCTCGATCCGAATTTCCTTTTTGCCAACATGATCTCGAATAAAATGATGTCTTATATCAATGTGCTTTGTTCGAGAGTGCAAAACTGGATTATACGTTATAGCAATTGCACTTGTGTTGTCACAAAATATCGGAGATTCAACAGCTTGAATGCCATAGTCTTTGAGCTGGTGTTGAATCCAGAGCATTTGAGCGCAACAGCTTCCAGCGACAAGATATTATGCTTCAGCTGTAGATGTGGCAATAGATGTTTGCTTCTTGCTAAACCAAGAGATCAATCTTTCACCTAAGAATTGACATGTTCCACTGGTGCTTTTGCGATCAATCTTACAGCCAGCATAATCAGCGTCTGAATATCCTAGTAAGCTGAAATTTGAATCTTTGGAATACCAATGACCAACGTTCTGAGATCCTTTCAAGTATTTCAGAATACGCTTAGCAGCAATGAAGTGTGATTGCTTTGGTTCTGACTGAAATCTAGCACACATACAGACTGAGAACATAATATCAGGCCGGCTCGCTGTAAGATACAAGAGCGATCCGATCAGTCCTCGATACATAGATACTTCAACTGTTGTTCCCCCTTCGTCTTTATCTAACTTGATTGTAGGACTCATTGGAGTTGATGCAGTTGAACATGTTTCCATTCCGAATCTCTTGAGAAGCTCTTTGGTATACTTGGTCTGATTTATGAAAATGTCATTGCTTAGCTGTTTGACTTGGAGACCCAGAAAGAATGAAAGTTCTGTACCGCAAGTGTACGGTGTCAAGTTTTAGTATAGGAATTTGAAAGTACGGATGTCGAACCCACAGGGATTGAAAATTAAGTTACACCAAGTACTGTAATTAGAATAGTCTCGACTTTATTTAGATAACCAATAGCATGATTATTAAATTAATCTACTAAAATAAAATAAAAGATTAACAAGATGGTAATTTAAGTGGAGAAAATCAATGAGAACGGATTCTAGAGGTTCGACTTCACTCAACTATCCACTATGTCGTGTTTTCCTAGTTTACTAGCCGAGAATTCTTATTTGTTTCTACTCCCCCTCCCGGGTGTTAAGCAGAAGTAATTATCTAACATTAATCTTGATATCCCTATCTAAGATTAATTATCAAACAATTGTAAAAGCGCAGTAATTCCTTTGACGACTTCTATGGAGTTATAGGCCTTCCGAACAATATAACTACCACGATACGAATTCCTTCTTTCCTATTCACAACCCCCTCTCCCGAGTGATAGATCACGAATATGGAATCATTCAATCCATGGCCAGTAGATTAAAAGCATTAAGAACAGGAAAACATAAATAAACCATATGAAAAACCAATGACATAGTTTCAAGTCAAGATCCGTCTAACCCTAGAATAATAAATTAGTTCATGAATACATTAAATAAACACATAGACATGTTCTTAATCATCATAAACATAAGGGAAAAGATAATCAAACGAATTGGAAGATGGCCCTCCGTCCCCGGTAGTCGCCGTCGTCTTCTCCGTCGTCAAAATCTCTACCCTTCGTTGTACGCGCACCGCCTCGATCGATCTCCTCCTCTTTTCTGAATTTCCCTCGGTTGTTTACTCGGCTGCTGCTCTCACTCTTGTTCTTTTAACCCTCGCCTCCTTCTCTCCAAAAATATGTCTAGGTCTTCATCAATCTGAATAATAATCCCCTCCCCCTCGAAAATCCTTTTTTTCCTTCCTTTAAACTCCCGTGTGCATCAGATAAGGAAGGTCTCCAAAATTACCAAAATTCCATAGGCGTAATTACGCCTCCGAAGTGGCATAGTTACGCCTGTCGACGTGTCACAAAATCTGGCTTCCCGCGTGATAGGCGTAATTACGCCTCCAAAGTGGCGTAGTTACGCCACTTAAATTCTCAAAAGTCGTGGGCTAGGCGTAGTTACGCCTCAATGAGGCGTAATTACGCCTGTTGACATGATTGATAGTGTAGATTTTTTGCTTCAATTCATCCGTTCCTTCCATCATTTGCACCCTTTTAGTCCACAAAACATGTAATTACCTGGATTCCTGCAAAACAACACAGAACAAACCCAAAAGTGTAATTCTGATCGAAAACTAACACTAAACCATGCAAAATAAGAGGAAATATAAGTGTATAAATACACTTATCAAACCCCCTAAACTTAAACTTTGGCTACTCCCGAGCAAAATAGAAATGGAAAAAGACTAAGAAATAAAAGAGAAAAAGAAAACACACTACTAACGCAAGTCATGAAATGTTATAATTGCAAATTGGTCTCGAAGATCAATTGTCTAAAATTTTTAAGTCAAGTATGCATATTAGTCTACTCAAGAGTTCTCAAGTGTGTGTGTCACCACTTCCATTTAACCATTAAAGCAATCTTTACTCACACAAATCAATAGGACTTTGCAAGGTGTATTGGTTCATTTGCATTGTTCATAAAAAGGAGTATAACTTTGACAAACAGTGAACAATGCATCAAATCAAAGTAATGAGATGTGCGTGTGTGAATGTCAAAACCATATGCATTACAAGTGTTTCTCGAGTGTCCATAAGCTTACTATCCGTAACCTTCTCCACTAGTATATTAGACGAATGTGGCTCGGTCAATAGGTCTTAATAGGCTTGTAACGTTAGACTTTGGCTCATGGCTTCAATAAAAAGATCGGAATTTCAAAACAAGAGAGTAAGTTAAATATGACATTGTTGTGCACTCTCATCTCAATTTCGATTCCTTCTATTGATGATTCATCATTTTTTTTTCTTTTCAATTCACCCTCTTTTCTCATCCGCCTCATCATTCACCTCATTATTTTCTCATTCTTTCCATCACTATTTTCTTCACCTCTTCAACAAATTTTTTTCCTATGCATCCACCCCCTTTTTTCATTATTATCCCCCTTCTATTTTTTCAATTAGGAACATGGGGGGGATATTTGAAATTTTAAAGTGCAATATGGGTCTTACTCACTTGAGGGTAGGAAATAGTGTATAAGCTTTCAACAAGGTGGTCGATGTGGGATTTTGAAATGATGCCGAATGGGGGTTATTATGTGCCTAAGCACATGCCATTCGATTTTCAATAAGCTCAAAAGGACAACTATGGATAAAAAGATGTATTTTGGTGGCTTCAAAGGCTCAAACTAAGCAAAAATTGCCTAAATCCTTCCTAAACCACATATGTCTGTATTTCGTCTCAAAGGGTACTAAAGCAAGTTCTAGACTACTCTCAATTCACAAATAACTTATATGGTATGACCAATGTGCTCAAATAGTATCTCAAAACCAAGGTGATATAAGAAACAAATTTGAATGAGATTATAAAATATATTGCAACAATTCAATCCTCATTCTTTTACGTTTAAGCTCAAAGGGGCTACTATGGCAAATTTATATCAATGAATAAAGGCCCAAAATATTATCAAGAATTGCCTATATCATTTTTGTGTTCATTCAAATCAACTTTAATTGGTCAAATGGTCATGGTCTCTAGTGCATGAATATGTAAGAAACTCAAGAGCAAAGCGAACAAAAAATTTTAAAATTTTCACAAATAAGCTCAATTCTTCATCATCGGCCTTCACAATTACTTCAAATCACGACTTATGACACAAAAAGAAAAAAAAACGACTAAAAAAAAAAAACAAAACACAACACACATAGGAATCCAGGAAACAAAACATCTCAGTGTTTAAACACCCCCCTAAACTTAAATCGTGCATTGTCCTCAATGTACCATACAACGTATAAAATAAGGGACAACACATCAACCTGCGACGACGATCGTCAGTAATCGTCGCACATCTCATGCTCATGGGTATGGTGAGAAGATGATGATAGGGACCTCCGCATCAGTATAGACCCTGCAATGGGAAAAATAATGATCAATCGGCTATGAATAAGACATGCTACTAAAATGCAATACTAAAATTAAAAACTGAAATAAAATAAAAAGGATACAAGGCTTGGGTTGCATCCCAAGAAGCGCTTTGTTTAAAATCGCCAGCCAGACTATGCGAAGCAACCATCAAATAGCGGCTTCCGCCCATAGTAAGTATCATATGACACTACATGTGGGTCTTGGTTGTGTATGCCCTCAAGCTTGGCAAGATAGTGGCAGTTAACGCTCGTCGCTCCAACAACGTCCTTCGAAAATTGATAAGCATGGGAGAAAGATTCTAGACTTGGCTTCATCTCGTGGAGATCATAATATGGTGAAGTTGGCATCGATGGGAAGAACGGATCCACATATGGCATATAGGACATCACCATCGATGAATGCTCCTCACTATTTTCAAAAATATGCTCATCTTCCAACGTCACGCTAGGCTCATCTTGACACGGGAATTCATCAGATAACTCTTCCACAGTAGGCTCAACCACTTGAAAATGCTCATATTCCCTTGAATCTTCCGCATGAGTAGGATCACTCTCCCAAACTTGGTTGGTTGAATGATCATCATCATGTGACCACACCTGGTTTGTCACCCCTTGATTATATCTCATCTCAACCTCTTTGCATCTCGCTACAAATGTCTCTATCAGCTGCTCAAGGCTACTTCTGGTGTGATTTTCGATCTTTGGTTCAAATGATGGCCAGAATTTGCGCAAAATATCCTCCAACCGAGAGACTTTATCAGAACTATACTCATCCTCTGCTTGATGATCGAATGGTTGGTGTGTAAAATGAGGGTAATGATGCCCTGGTGGATATTGGTGACTCCAACCCAGCATTGAAGGATCATATTGCCAATGATAGTCGAAATTCGCCATATGGTTAAACAGGTGCACCCTGTCATCATCTCTACAATATATGGGACTACCAGCTGCCAAAGCTCCATTAAATACCCATTCTTGTGTGTCTGCATCCAATCCACTGTAGAAAGATTGAAGAGGAGCGTAGTTTGAAAAGTCGTGGTTGAATCTGTCCCAAGCTGCATAGAATGGTTCATACGGTTGTTGGGCAAAGTTTGTGGAAACTTGCTGATGAAACATCTCCAAGTACCTCACAAGAAAAACATCAAAAAAATTAAAATTAAAACAAAAAATAAAATTCTAAATTAAAATCAAGACTACTTGGTAAAAGTATCAGTAAACAAAATTATATCAATCCCCGGCAACGGCGCCAAAAACTTGATGCGAATGAACGTACCGCAAGTGTACGGTGTCAAGTTTTAGTATAGGAATTTGAAAGTACGGATGTCGAACCCACAGGGATTGAAAATTAAGTTACACCAAGTACTGTAATTAGAATAGTCTCGACTTTATTTAGATAACCGATAGCATGATTATTAAATTAATCTACTAAAATAAAATAAAAGATTAACAAGATGGTAATTTAAGTGGAGAAAATCAATGAGAACGGATTCTAGAGGTTCGACTTCACTCAACTATTCACTATGTCGTGTTTTCCTAGTGTACTAGCCGAGAATTCTTATTTGTTTCTACTCCCCCTCCCGGGTGTTAAGCAGAAGTAATTATCTAACATTAATCTTGATATCCCTATCTAAGATTAATTATCAAACAATTGTAAAAGCGCAGTAATTCCTTTGACGACTTCTATGGAGTTATAGGCCTTCCGAACAATATAACTACCACGATACGAATTCCTTCTTTCCTATTCACAACCCCCTCTCCCGAGTGATAGATCACGAATATGGAATCATTCAATCCATGGCCAGTAGATTAAAAGCATTAAGAACAGGAAAACATAAATAAACCATATGAAAAACCAATGACATAGTTTCAAGTCAAGATCCGTCTAACCCTAGAATAATAAATTAGTTCATGAATACATTAAATAAACACATAGACATGTTCTTAATCATCATAAACATAAGGGAAAAGATAATCAAACGAATTGGAAGATGGCCCTCCGTCCCCGGTAGTCGCCGTCGTCTTCTCCGTCGTCAAAATCTCTACCCTTCGTTGTACGCGCACCGCCTCGATCGATCTCCTCCTCTTTTCTGAATTTCCCTCGGTTGTTTACTCGGATGCTGCTCTCACTCTTGTTCTTTTAACCCTCGCCTCCTTCTCTCCAAAAATACGTCTAGGTCTTCATCAATCTGAATAATAATCCCCTCCCCCTCGAAAATCCTTTTTTTCCTTCCTTTAAACTCCCGTGTGCATCAGATAAGGAAGGTCTCCAAAATTACCAAAATTCCATAGGCGTAATTACGCCTCCGAAGTGGCGTAGTTACGCCTGTCGACGTGTCACAAAATCTGGCTTCCCGCGTGATAGGCGTAATTACGCCTCCAAAGTGGCGTAGTTACGCCACTTAAATTCTCAAAAGCCGTGGGCTAGGCGTAGTTACGCCTCAATGAGGCGTAATTACGCCTGTTGACATGATTGATAGTGTAGATTTTTGGCTTCAATTCATCCGTTCCTTCCGTCATTTGCACCCTTTTAGTCCACAAAACATGTAATTACCTAGATTCCTGCAAAACAACACAGAACAAACCCAAAAGTGTAATTCTGATCGAAAACTAACACTAAACCATGCAAAATAAGAGGAAATATAAGTGTATAAAATACACTTATCATTCTGCCAGCACCGATCGATCGAGATTGGTGGCCCGATCGATCGAGATGTTTTTTTTTTATATTTTCTTTTATTCTTTTCTTCTTTTCTCGGCTTTGACGCGTCCGCTCGGTTTGGTTCTTTTTCATCATTTTTGGCTCATTTTCTCTACTTTTATGCATTTCAACATTGATTCCTGAAATATAGAAATATACACCAAAAACCGTAAAATAATCCAAGAATCCACATGAAAATATATACATATCATAGCATAAATACACGTAATATTCAAGCCTATCAACTCCCCCACATTTATCATTTAATCGTCCTTGATTAATCATTAAAATCACAAGGTAGAGTTCATTCTTGATACTTGAAACAATTATTTCATGACTTGCACGATTCTCAGAAATCTCATACATATATACAAAAGTTGAACAATACTTGTTTTCTCCTAAGTCAAGCAACACATCTCAAAATCGGAACGTGTGTGTGTGCTATAGTCAATCTTAAGTTTCATGCACATATTCAAGATCAAATCATAATCAACTCAAAGTCGAGATTATCATCAAGCATCACATAGGCCTATTTTCAAACAACTTCTTCACTAATGATAGTTACTCCCTAGACTTGGATCAAAAGGATTTTTAAGCTTGTAATGTAAGGCCTTTGGTGTTGGCTTCAAAGAAAAGATAGGATATCACAAAGAAGAGAGTATAAGCATGTAGTGTTCATATTTTTAGCACAAAATTGAGCTTATCTTCTTTTTCTTTTAGCCTCGGCCACTTTGGGTCTTAATTAGATAAATTTTTTTTCAAGGCTTTATCTATCTTTTTCTTTTCTCATTCATAAATTTTTTTCTTTTAATAATAAGCTCATCCAAATGTAGCAATTCAAGTGCATCTAATGAGAATCATTATACTCCCTTAGGGTACATATAATTCTTTCAATTTAGGCTCATAAAGGTGGGTATAATGAGTTTGCCAAAGAATATTGAATGTGGCTAATAGTATGTTAAACATACTCAATTCTTTCTCAATTATGCTCAAATTGGGATACTAGAGATTAATATATACATGGTAAGCTTGAAAGGCTCAAACGGTCCAAAGATCGCCTAAATCATTTCCAAGTCTAGTTCATAACGATAAAATTTCGCCTCAAAGTGTCATCATCAAATAGTTTCTAGAATAACTTTAAGATGCTCAAGACAAATCATCAAGTTCACAACAATTATCACTATTCAACATGCAATCCACAAGATCATAACTCATTGTGCTCAATATATTCCTCATTCTTGACATGCTAACTCAAATTATGATATTCATGTACAAGTCCAATAATCATCAACAATCAAGTTCTTATGCATAGTGAGATCAAAATCCTCATTGAATAGTCACTACTATAATTCATTCTTTTCTCAAGTGTGAACTCATAAAAAAATTTAAAATTTTTTAGCTCATAATAATCGGACGATTCAAGTGTCATTTAAGTACACAATATGTGGTTAAAACAAGTAAAACATGCAAGCCACTACTCCCCCAAACTTAAATCAAACATTGCCCTCAATGTTCAAATGAATCAAAAGGGAAAAAGAAAACTCCCTTGATCAAGACGCTTTCATGAGGATTGAGGAAGATTGACTTTTGAAAGTTCCACTGTTGTAGGGGTTCATCTCTCCAACTGAGTACCTAGCAAGAGAAAAATGCAAATGGTATACGGATGGAAAATACGGATCCACATATGGCATAGAACATGTCTCCATCGATGGGCTCAAGTTAGAATCTTCGAAAGTTTCTTCCCTTTCCAACATCACACTAGGCTCATCTTCATTTGGGAACTCTTCGGATAATGTCTCTGAAGTAGACTCATTTTCTTGAAGAGGCTCAAGTTCCCTTGACTTTTCCTCATGAGTAGGATCACTCCCCCAAACTTGGTTGGTTGAGTGTTCATCATCATATAACCAAACTCGATTTGCCGCCTCTTGATTTGTAGCCCTCATCTCTTCCTCTTGGCAGCTAGTTGAAATTGTTTCCATGAGGACCGCCATTTGCTGCTGCAGGTGACGTATAGAGTTGGTTTGGCACTCCAAACTTTTCTCAGTTGATGCCATGAATCTTACTAAGGTATCCTCTAACTGAGTCGTGATGTTTGCATAACTATCTCTCCTCTCTTCGTGATGTTCAAATGGTTGTGGCGTATCAATAGGGTAGTGAGGCTCCGGTGGGTATTGGTGACTCCAACCTTGTAGTGAAGAATCACAATGCCAGTGATGATCGAAGTCCGCCATATCATTGAACAGGTGCACCACACTGTTCTCATCTCTATCAACCAGGGGACTCCCAGTCACCAGTGCTCCGCTCAATACCCATTCTCGTGTCTGTGCATCCAGCCCTTTGAAGAAATATTGCATGAGAGTATAGTTCAAAAAGTTGTGATACCGGAATGTGTTGGCCAATTCATTGAATCTCTCCCAAACAGCGTAGAACGGCTCGGAACGTTGTTGGGCAAAGCTCGTGAAGGCTTGTTGATGTTGCATCTCCAAGTACCTCACAAGACAAACAAAACAAAAACAAAGTAAATTTATATAAATATTATTATTATTTTTTCGAATGAAATAAACAAAAATAGTTAAATTACAGTAAAAAAAAACCTAGTATGATATTACTAAAGTTAATCCCCGACAACGGCGCCAAAAAATTGATCGCTATTATTTTAAACAATTAATTCCAATCTAGCGATTTTTGACCGCAAGTGCACGGTGTCAAGTTTTAGTATAGATGGGAAAAATACGGATTGTCGAACCCACAGGGACTAACAAGCAATTACCACATAAGATTTCTTTTAACTATATTTAACCTATGATAATTAATTAATAATTAAACTACTCTAATCCAACCAAAACAATCGACGATCACGTGAAAAATCCACAAGAAAGAATTATCAAGACTATGATTCACATAACCCAACTCTTACAATTCTTTTCTCCATACATCTCTAAGGTGGCGGGTTTTCTGAATTTATTCGATATACTCTCTCGAGCTATATTAAATCTAACATCAAATTGCAACAAGTAACTGTCGTTCACTTAATTAACAATTTGATATCGAATGCGCTTTATGAAAACCACTAACTTTAGATCAAACAATCCAAAGCTATCACTCGTATGTGATTTTATCTCTCGATCTCAATCTTTAACTCACGGCATGAATTACTATATCGTATTATAATTTTATCTATCGATCTCAATTACAATAAAATATCATTCAAAGGGGATCAATCCTTCAAAAGCATTAAGAACAATAACACATGCTCATAGAAGATGTATGAATTCAATCAATCAATAATATTAAAGGAAAAACGATGTTTAAGATATTTCTCAATCATCCAAAACACATTAAATCCAATAATAAATCAAAACAATAATAGAAAATTAAAAGCAAACTCCCAAGTCGACTCCTTCGTTGATTCTCGATCCTTCATCGCTTCTTTCTCGATCGTGCTCTTCGATTCTCTTGTTGGCTTGTTCCAATTCCTAGGATGAAGAGGTGATGATGGATGAAGGTGATATGGATTATGGAGAAGTGGAGGCTATTCCTAGGTTAAAAAGTATATTTTTTCTTGTTATTTTCGTGTATAAATATAGAAGGATAAGAATCAAGGACTTCCCTCTTGAACCCAAACTCTATAAGGAATTTATTTTTCAGCAAATTCTTCCGGCCGAGCGATCGAGATTGAGGCTCGATCGATCGCCAAAGTTCTGCCAGCACCGATCGATCGAGATTGGTGGCTCGATCGATCGAGATGCTTTTTATTTTTATTTTGTATTTTCTTTTATTCTTTTATTCTTTTCCCGGCTTTGACGCGTTCGTTCGGTTTGGTCATTTTCATCATTTTTGGCTCATTTCATCTACTTTTATGCATTTCAACATTGATTCCTGAAATATAGAAATATATACCAAAAACCGTAAAATAATCCAAGAATCAACACGAAAATATATACATATCATAGCATAAATACACGTAATATTCAACCCTATCAGAGGGACCGGTACAATGAGCATCGAAATAGAGAGAAAGAACGAGAGGAAGAACACAAGGCGCGGGACCGTGCTCAATTGCAGAATTTGGATGAGAGGGAGCGTGAAGTTGAGCTTGCTGCTATCAATGAGCAGTACTTGGGATCGAAAAGCCTAAGAAGCGGGTTATTAAACCAAAGTGAGAAATTTTGATCCTCCTTCGACTGGAAAACCAAGTGAGAAGTTTCGATCCTCCTTCGACTGGAGATCGACGTTCCGCAGATATTGATTTGGTGAAGTCATCCTGTTTTGAGAACAAATAACCCTAAAATCCTAAAAATTAAAAACAGAAGGGAAATCACTGTTCATCATGGGGGAATTTAGACTCAGTTCACTGTTTATAGGCTTCAACGCTTATATTATAAAAAATATAATATATATATATATATATATTGGTAAATTTAAACTTAAACTACTAAAATCTTTTTATAAACGTTGTACGAAGAGTAAGATGATTTTAAGATCATATAAATTTTATATGATTAACAAAAAAAAAAGAACAATTATGCCCAATTTCTTGTTCGCTCGTCTTTTTCTCCAATTTGATTGTTTATTATAGCAAGAAAATTTAAAAGTTTAATTTTATAATAAATAGTTTGCAAGTTATTTACACTCTAAAAATAATATATTTGTAACTTACTGACGATAAAATTGAAGTATACATCCGACCTCGACAAAGGAGCAGTGCACATCGTCGAATCTAACATTTGGTGACATATCTTACGCTTGGATGCAGAGTGCAGAGCCGTGCAATGTCCCATGTGAAGCAAGACAAAATTTACCTGCTACAGGCCAACAATCGTGTACCTGCGCCATTCGATATATTGAATGGTGGCCTTGATTTTAGTATGCAGCTTTATGTTCAGAATTGCAACATGCATCAAACTATATTCAGTGACACTTCACGTGTTGAAAACCATTATTATTTCGAATAGAATCATTCACAAAACACACCCAAATCATGCAATCAAACCTCGAGTGGCATAAATATTCAATTTTTTTTTTTTAAGAAACTCGAAATTCATACCAAAATACACCAAATCAAACTTGTCAAACCGATATTCAATTTTACAGGTGTTCGAAATCTAGTATTGCCACTTTAAAAAGGAAAGGTGAAAAGAAATTTACCTCAGTAATCATGTGTTAACTCAAGCAAAGTTTACCACTTGATCCAATGAACATATATTATTCCTTTGGTAATCTACACAATTTCGTAGATGATATTATTTAGACCACGTGATAGGAGATTTTTAAATATCTAGAATCTATGAGAACTCTTTCCACATCGTTTTGAGTTTCTGTGCCCATAACTACAAAAAAATCTAAATTCTCCCGAATAAATGAAGGCATTGAATTTATTTATATCTCTAGTCCAGATGAAATCAGAAAGCCATTCACATGTTGGTAGCCACTGACTATGGTTAAACCTTCAAATTACAAGGATGGGAGTTTCTTGAAAACTAAAGTTACAATTGTACTTCTAAATGGTTAGTAAGCAAAGTCGCCAATTCTAGCATCCTACATAAGTCTAAACTAGATGTCTTCCATAGCTTCTGTTCCACTTTACACTAACTAAGAGTTGCAGGGAACTGTTGAGTATCACCTAATATTATTCCACTAAGGCGACAGTTTCTCCCAGATGTAGCGACCTGAGAGGGGTAAATCATTCACAATATCGAAGTTATACCTGCAAGAACAAGTCATCGAAAAGATGTAAAATTAGTTGACTGATCATAACTCGAGTCTGTTCAGTATGAGAAATCGTCGTACACGACCAACATACTTTTCCATAAAGAGGCGTTGCTGAGCCTCCTCCACTTGGGTAAAAAATTCCTCAAGTTCATCATCCGTCGGCATGTTTCTGAGACGAGTATTTTGGACCCTTTGATTGGTGGTAGGAATAAGAGTTGCCGACTTCGTGCTAGAGCCCGGTGCGATGATAGTGTCGGCAGCCCTGATCAAGCTACATGGCGTGCTTTCTCTAGTGCTCCTGCCAAATGCATAACTCATCAATATTCAAGACATTGTTTTCGTATACATATTAAAAAAGAAACACAAGAACAAAACCATCAAACTACATATATTCATCTTAATAAAAAGTACAACACACACCAACAAGAAACCATGAAATTCATAAACACTCCCAGCTTCCAAAAAACATATACAGGAATAATTTCATCAAAAAGATTTGTGAAACCAAAAGCAACTAAATAACCAACTGATGATGTGAGATGAAAGTAATAGCAAACTCTAATTTCTAAAAGTGGGTGAATTTGTGTGACCTCTCAAAGAGATCTTTCAAATAAAAGGCGAAATTTTTTTTTACAACACCTAAAAAAAGAATTAATTGATCTGAGTTAGTTTCATTTCTTTTTTTCCAAAAACATGAAATATGCCCATTTTCCACCAAAATTCATGAAAACCCCCTTTCCCAAAATAAAGCACAAACGGTGAAAACATATCTTCCTTAGTATTCTCGTTTTTTCCCTCACCAAATTATTTTCTCAGGAACTTATATACGCACAAGCACCAAAAAAAGTGAAGAAAAAGGAAGAGAGGGAAAATGTGGAGAAGAAACTAACAACTTAGTTTCTCCAGCAAAATAATAATTATAATTAAATATTTAAAGTTAAGCACAAAATTGAAGAAAAAGTAAATGGAAAAACCAAATCTATAAAAATTTGAGGATATTTAAAATGCATATACCTTTCCCTAGCTTCGGAATCCAAATTATTTTCCCCAAAAGAGGCCTCAGTTTCCAAATCCCCCGTTTCAAACGCTCTGCTTTCCCTCGCAGAGCATACAAATTCTTCCTTGGACACACTTCCAATCCCAAGCTCCCCATTTTCCTGGCAATTTAAACAATGTTTTGGAGAAGAAACCTTTTCAGAATTCTGTATGTTCTGCCTGACAAGCGTCGGCTTCTCAAGACGACGCGACCGCAGCTCGAGGTAACACGAGTCTGGCTTTGGGGGCAACGATGCAGCTAAGGACTGGAGGCGCTGTAGAGCTAGGGTTTTGGCGCGAGTACGAACACCAAGGGAGGAGTGTGAAACATCCTTCACCGCAACGTCGCCATGTATTTTCGATTTCTTCATATACTTTCCCATTTCTCTCAATCTCGTGAAATGGAATTCACCACGTTCGCTTAAGCTTACAGAAAAGGGGTTTCATGTCGGAGTGAGGTAGAGAGAGAGGAAGGTGGAGAGTGTGAATAAATAATAAAGGAAGATTTCAGAATATCTTTTGTGGGGGTAATATTAGGGTTTATAAATCAGGGGAATAAATTAATTCTTTGATAATTTCAATTTAGTCCTCAATATATTAACTTTGCGTTTCAATTTTTGGAATTTGTTTTGTTTTGGTTTTTGAATATGTTCGAAGGCTATATGTTTAAAAAAAAGTTAAAAAAAATCATAAATCAAAATATATATTTGACTAATGTTATTTTTAATTATATACTTTCCTATAAACATACATATTCCTCAATTTTTTTTAAAACTGATTTCAAAATTATCCTCTATTATTACTAATAATAATAATCATAAAATAAGTAATTATATAAAGATAATCATAAAATAAGTAATTATATAAATTCGATGCAGAATTTATGTTATTTTGGTGGAAAACTTACGTAAAAATAGAATTTTGGATTGAAGATGACCTCAAAAGCAAATATTATATTCAATCTTTACTATAATCAATCTTCATATTAATTTGATTTTTACTCAGAAATTTAATCCCCCAATTTATTAAACACCCACCAACCGAAACATATAGTTGAATATCAATTTTTTTTAAAAAAAATTAATTAAAGGGAAAATTATATATGTATCTTTTATAGAACAGTTTTAGTCCGACTTTTGTACGTCTAATTTGAAAGATAACCGGTCAACCTCTGTAGAATAGTTGTATTACGAGATTCTTATTTAATTTGTAATGTATGAAAATATTATAACTATCTCTCATATGATTTGACATAAAAATATATAACAAGGGGGGATATACATATTTATTCAAACTACATAAAGAAATTTATAATTATTTCAATTAGAAGGGTCCAAACATAATTTACCCTAATTAAGGTATCAAAAGTTGAAGCTTATAATAAAATATATATATATATTCGGAAGGAGGAAGGAAGAATGTATTAAATAATCAGAGAGATAATCATTAATATTATTGGAATTTAGAATAAAGTATTCATTGGAATGCTAAAAATGCGTGTCCTTTCTTACTTACTCTAATAATATCCCTCTTTCCTTACATTACTCGTGTGCAATTAATATCCCACTATTAAGTTAACATCCATTACTCATTATTCTTTCTTATTAATATTTCTTTTTTGAGATGACGGGATCGGGGGATTTGAACTCTAAACCTATTATAAAGAACGAGTCTTTTACAACTAATTAGACAAAGCACAATGCTCAAATGGTCTATATTTTAAGACTTAAGTATTACAAAAAAATTCCCCGACCCATTGCTATATATATATATATATATATATATATATATATATATATATATATATATATTGTACAATTTGGAGTGGCAAGTATTCTAACATGGATTTGAATTCATATATATATATATATATTGTACGATTTGGAGTGGAAAGTATTCTAACATGGATTTGAATTCAGATTCCTCTTGATTAGAGGAAATTGAGTGATTTTTTTTAGATTAATCTAAAATTAAAAATATTTTAAAGACTCTCTAATGTGTGCCGAATCGGCCCACACTACTACATATGCGGGAGAATCTGTAACAATATTTTATGCAATTAATGTATTATGCTTAAAAGTTGTTGCTCCAATGAAATGAGAAGGGAATCTTTCCGACTCCCCGCCAAAACTATGCAAATAATAATATGTTTCTATCCTTTAATTATTATTATTATCGGTCCAAACTAATAGTAGGAATTATATTAATTAATCATATTTACAACAAAGTTCCAGTTAAATCCCAAAAGATATAATGAAATATACAATAACAGGAACAAATATAGTTGTCAATCACAGGTAAAGACAACGACACAGCTATAATAAAGTGTACTTAAAAGCCAATAGTAGAATGAGTCACAGCAAAAGCACCAGAGATTGACCTGACAAGAACCACCAAAACAAAATCAGATCCTCTCAAATCATGTAGTCTAGGATGTGGTCGAGCGCGAGAGCCTGCCTTCCAAGACGATTGAAGGTACACAAAAGGATACAAAAGAGATAAGAACTGATAAGAACAAATAAATGAGCAAGCTCTTGTATGCAACTCTCTCCCTGAAAACCATTGACCAAATAACACAATTGGATGACGCACGAAACCAAAAGACTCTCTAGTCAAAGCCATACATGACCCTAGCATAGAAGCAACTCCAAGGAAACACCACCAAAAAGACCAAAAAGGGGCACCACAACAAGAGCATAGACGTGGAGTCAGCAAGTCACAAAATAATCTCCACCCATAGTCAAAAGTAAGACGACAATGCAACTTATAGGCAACAGTAGGATGACTATTTGACACCATTTATGAGAACTAGTATCTACTATGCACGGACATTAGGGGTGCTTAACAGGCCGGGTCAATCTGGACCCGGCCTGAAATCGGACCGGTTAGCCTGGTTCGGAATCGAAATCGGGCTAACCGGTTCGGAACCAGAACCGAGCTAACCGATTCGAAACCGGTCCGGAACCGGTAAGATACCGATCCTGATCGGTTCTACTGTTCCAGAACCGGTATCTTATCATAGTATCACTCATACTAACATCAAATATATATTACTTCAATTAACATAAAGTTTAACAAGACTTTCAAATAAAACATAACACCAAAAATATTCTTACCAAATTCAAAAAACATATAAATAAATGAATGTCACTGAAATCATCATAGTTTTACTAATACTAACACCAAATGTATATTATTTCAATTAACATAAAGTTTAATTAACACCTCCAAATTTTATTTTTAGCCAAAAACTTTTTAAAATCTACAATTAACCCCCAAAAGTGTCCTTTATGTGTTGGACACGTCATCGACCGTGTCCGACACGGATGTCCTATTTTGAGATAAGTATCGACACGGATATCCTATTTTATTCTGTAAAAAATAAATTAAGAACATTGTATCAAATGATTTTTAGGAGTGTCCGTGTATCATATACTAGTATAAATGGTGAATTCCACATTGCACAGCATATCCCTAATGGCGGTTCTTGATTGGGACCAGTATCGTGTTCGTGGGCTTCTCTCTTTTAGTTTTACTAGTCCAGGTAATTTACGAGTACAATAAGATATATATATATATATATATATATATATATATATATATATATATATATAATATCTGATCATTTAAGTATAAATTCTAGTTTATGGTGTGCACAAAGCTCTAGCTATGCGTAGGAATGAGAATAGGTGACCCACTTTGCACCGAATGTACGCAACATTTGCCTTGCACTGCAAAGAGACTATTTCCGCGAATCAGACCCATGACCTCTAGGCCACGTGACAACAACTTTACCGATGCACTAATACCCACCCTTTTCAAAAGGAGGTGTCAATGTGTTAACAAAATACTGCCCGTGAAATTACAGTATTTCATTATTTCCTGACTTTTGTATTGGATGTAGACATAGCCAGGTTCAACAAAAGTCGTGGCCCTGCCCGGACCTGTAACTTGGTCAACGGGCGGGTTGCCCGTTGACCCCGTTAGGCGGGTCCAAACTGTAATCGGCCGATCTCTAGATGGGCAGATTGCAGTTCATTGGCTGAAAAACCCATGAACAGCAGGTTATAACCGATGGTTCATGGGATTTAGACCGTTAACAGATTTTTGTTTTGAATTTTTTTTAATGGACAGCCAGGATTTCCTGACCGTTGGGGATCACGTGAACCGGCAGTTCATAAAACCTGCCGGTTTAACGGTAACATGGCTGCTTTTTTTAATATTTTTCATTCAATGGTCCATATTTTGTTCGTTATAGATCGATGGCTACAATTAAATGACCATTATTTTTCACATCTATAAATACCAATAACCCATTACATTTTTCATCAAATCTCATCTTAATTCTCAAAGCATACAATACACATTATTGGTCATTACTCTCAAGTTTACAACTACTATTCTTTTGCTCCATCTCTTTTTCGTTTTTTTGCGAATTAATCAATGGAAGGTTCTAGTGCATCATGAAAAGGAAAGGGGAAGGAGAAGGTGACAATTCCAGATATTGATATCGACGATATCGAATTAACCGATAATGATATGTTTGCTACGTTTGATACCGAAGAAAGTGTGCAAAGGAAGGTTGGATCTACTCCTCCGCTTTAAATCATTGATTTTTACTAAACATTTTGAGAAGGATAAGCTTCCATCTAGAGAAATACGTGTGAAATGCAAATATTGCAACGTATCATATAAATTTCAAAGTGGTGGTTGTTATGGATCGTTGAAGCCACATATCGAGATGAAGCATCTAGTGGAGTTTGGTAATGATGTTTCTCAAACTCAACTATCTAGATTTCATTCTTCGGGTGAAGGTACTAACTCTCGACTTTTCAAATACACTGATGCACAACTAAGAGAATCAATGGCTAAATTTATATCCGTAGAGCATCTTTCTTTTAGTATTGCATCTATATTTGGATTTATGTCATGAATCTCTACAACCTACTGCTAATCGTGTTCCTAGAACCACAGTCATATGCACTTTTAAAAGACTAGTTCGTCAAAAAAAGAAAGATTTAATTAAATTATTTAGTAACTTGAATAATAAGGTTTCTATATGTTCTGATATTTGGAGTGATCATTTGGCGAACTAATTCGTATATGGGAGTTACTTGCCATATGATTGATGAATCATGGTCAATATAAAAAAAAGGTTAATCGCATATTGAGTGTTCAATGAATCACACACCGCCGAAAATATTTCCCAATTGATTTGTATAATTTTAGAAGAATATGGTGTAACTTCCAAAAAATTTTCTGTATCATTTGATAATGTTAGTTCTAACACATTGAGTATTGAAGAACTTAATCATGTTTGTCAACCTGCGATTGGTGGTTTATTTTTTCATATCCGATGTATGTCATATTCTGAACCTATGTGTGCAAGATGGATTAAGATCATTAGAAAAACATATTAGACCAATTAAATTGGCCTTGTCTTATTTGTCGTCTCATCCAAATATGATGAAACAACCGGGTAAGTTTTGTAAGATTAATGGCGTGCGACATAGAAAATTTCCACGAGATATATCGACACGTTGGAACTCAACTTATAAATTATTGAATGATTCATATGAATATAAAAAGTTATTTTGTACATTTTTTGCACATCATGGTGGAAACTCTAATATCTATATATTTTCGCACCAGTGGAATGCATGTAAAAATATTTGTGAAATTTTGAAGATATTTAATGATTCGACTGAACAATTATTTGGAATATATTATCCAACATCTCATTTAGTTTTAATGAACTTTTGTAATGTGGCCCTAACTTTAAATGAACATATTACTAATGATTTGTTAGATACTTTTGTGATAGCAATGAAGGCTAAATGGGAAAAATATTTTTATCATATTCCTGAAATTTTTCTAGTCGTCTTTGTTTTAGATCCTGGACTCAAATTGGATGTTATGCATGAAATGTTAGTAATGTATTATGAAGCATTGAATCATCTTCATGCTTTTTCTTCACCTAATCCTTCTATGCTAGTAAATCATGTTAGAAATTGTTTGAATGATCTTTATAGAGAATATAGTTTTAAATATGGTGTACAATCAAATGAACCAAAAGTACAAAGTATCATTACTGGTAATTTTAGTGGTTTGGAACTCACAAAAGCACAGCTTCTACTAAAAGAACACACCAAACGTCCAAGAGGATCATCAAGTTCCAGTCAGGAACTTGAGAATTATCTTACGACTTTTTTTTTTTAATTTCAGTGAAGCAGATAGCGATCATCAATTTGATATCTTGCAGTGGTGGTCACAAAAGACACAAATTTTCCCAATTTTATTCATCATAACAAAGGAGATCTTAGCTTGCCCCGTGTTAACCGTTGCCGTGGAACAAGCTTTTAGCGCAGGGAAATATTTTGGATGAAAGACGATCAAAAATGAATCCAGGTTCTTTAGAGTCCCAAGCACTAATGAACGATTGGGCGAGGGCGGCAAAATGACAACAAGGAATGGAATCGAACTCGGACAAAGATGAATTTGATACCGAAGAAACTACTACTACGGTGACAGATAATGGAAGTGAATTGAGCTACACCACTTCCAAAGGCAAGAAGGGTTAAAATGTAAGAGAACTATGTGGGCTTTGATTCCTCTACACCCTAAGAAGATATGTAGGCAACTTAAAATGTTCAAGCCATCCCCTCCCCCTTACATTTCCTTTATTCTTTTTTATGATTTTTGTTGGAGTTGAATTAAACATATGAGTAAATGATTCAACAATTGTAAGCTAACTCTGAAGTCCACAAAGTTGTCCAAGTTTGAACATGCCAAATTGTTATCATTTCACACCATGATTTTCATGATTTCACATCAAAAAATTTCTTGGTTTCACACCATGTTTTTCACCTATAAATAGGCAAGATTTGCTCATTGTATCACAACACAAACCAAATCAATGTAGCTTTGAGATAGAACAAAGAATGTAGAGAGAGCTACTTCAATAATATGCTACCTAAGGGTATGCAACAATACCTAACGGTAACAGCTACTACCTTAAGGAACCCTTATATGGCTTTAATGGCTCTTTACAGGGTATCTTAAAGAGTTCTAAGGCATATACAAGGAGAGGAGCCATTAGTTCTTACTAAGGGCTCCGGATCCTTGGATGCACGGTACCGCTGGGGCGAGGGCTGCCTCTCAGCTTCCGATTCACCTCCCGGAGCTCTCAGCACCATTTAATCAAACCTCTTAAAGCTAGCTCGAGATTCCCTAGTCGGGAAGCACGAGGGAATAATAAGGAAGAAGCCGCTATTATGGCTATTAGCAGGAATTGAGTTGAGCAGTTTGCTCTTTCTCCTAGAGTCGAGAGTTTGTACTACTCTTGTAATCCCTTCATATTTGATATAGTGCTCCATGGATGCAGGCGGGTTTTTCCGAACCACGTAAATCTTCGTGTCTCCATTTGTGTGTGTGTGTGTGTGCTGTTTTTCTGTCTCTTGTATCTCATGGAATTTCGTAAGAACATGACAGCAGTCATGGTTCCCTGACAACTGATACCAGAGCTAGTTAAGGGCAGAAAATAGTTCCAAAGGTTTTCAGATATTCTGAATTCACCGATGGTGTCGAAATTGGCTAATTCCACCATCAAGTGAGAGTTTTTCACAATGGCATCAAGATAAGGAAAGGATCGAAAAGTTTGACTGTAAAAACTTCATTTTCTGGAAGATGCAGATTGAAGAGTATCTTTTTCAGAAATCTGTTCTTAACATTGGGAGAAAAGCCAAAGGATATAGAAGAGCTATGTTTTTTTGCTGGGTGGAGCTTTGTTGTGGTATGCGAATACGTATTGACTAAGGAGGTTCTGTCTAAGAAAATCGGTATTTAAGTGGGGCCGGTGTGACTCCACTAATTTTCCTGGGAATCTTGAAGCTCTGTCTAGGAAAGATCGAGATCCTCTCTTTCCTGGGAGCTTACTTAATGTGTACTATTCAAGTATTGTTTCATCAAAGTATCAGGAGCTATGGTCGCAGACGAAGGGAATGATATAGTCACAGCAATGAATAGCTCGTCAGGAAGCAATAAGTCAAAATTTGACGATGTTCGTGATTTAGTTCTTAGCGAAGAAATCCGAAGGAGAGTGTCAAGTGAGACATCGTTCCCTTCGGCTTTGTCTACTGAATCAAGAGGAAGAACCAGAGTAAATGGATGCGGCAAATCAAACCATCGAGAAAGATCAAAGAACATGATGTCCAAATCCATAAATCCTAATAATTCCCAAAACTCAAAGACTATTGAGTGTTGGAATTGTGGCGGGCTTGGGCATTACAAAAGCAATTGTAAAGCCTCGAAGAAGGAATCGAAGGGAATACAGAGGCAAACATAGCATCAATATCAGAGGATGTTTGCGGTTTGATTTGTTCCCTGGATTGTAATCAGGAGTCTTGGATATTAGACTCTGGTGCTTCTACCTCCCATATAGATTATTTGGAAGGATATGCACCATGTAACTATGGTAAATTGTATCTTGACCAACCTTGCGATATCATTAAGAAATGTGATGTGAAGATCAAGTTGAACGGATCAACTTGGAAGCTGAAGAGTATTAGACATGTTCCCGACCTGAGGAAGAACCTGGTCTCGGTCGGACAACTCGCAAGTTGTTGGAATCGAAGAGGGGGGTGAATGAGATTACTTGGCTACTTTAGCTTTTTAAAATGAGTTTGCAAAATAAAAGAGTTTGCGCTTGCGAAAAGCTTAAGTCAATCGATAAATAAAAGAAAAGAAGAAGTAAACAAATAAATAAATGTGAAATGAAATTAAAGCGGTAAATAACAAGGATATTTGTTATAGAAGTTCGGCGATGAATCGCCTACGTCTCCTCTTCCCGGTTAGATAATCTCCAACCGAGGTTCCACTAGAACAAAAGATCTTGGCCTTGAGGGCTCCAAGTTAGCCACTACACAACTCTTCCCGAGTTTACAAAGCTCTCCCCGAGCACAATACTCTTCCCAAGTACACAAAGCTCTTCCCGAGCACAATACTCTTCACGAGTACACAAAGCTCTTCACGAGCTACCAACACTCTTCACGAGTCTTCTTGGCCTTAAGGGCTCCAAGGATGGCCACAACACATGCACCAACTTTACTTGTTGATGACTTTACAATTTCCAACTTTTTGGTGTTGGAGGACCTTACAACAAACTTAATCAAACACATTCACGGTGTACTCACACGAAGACAACAAGACTCTATCAAAAGAAAAGGATTACAAGCTCCAATACAACAACAATGTATGGAGATTGAAAAGCTATATGAAATTTGAATGATCAAAGCTTTGTAGAAGTTTGTAGGCTTGTTTCTTATCTTCAAAATACTCCAAAGCATCAATATTTATAGTGTAGAATGCCCCCTAGGCTCCTACTAGCCGTTGCTACACATAAGGCTGAAATCACTCCTCGATCGCCTCGAACATCGCCTCGGGCGATCACCATCGCCGCGCCTCAACGGTCACCAAAAATCACGCATCGCCTCAGGCGATCGGTCGATCGCCTCAGGCGATCAATTGCTCAAATCAAAGCCGTAGCCTTAGCAACTCAAAATCTTCCATCGCCTCACACGAACCAGCCATCGCCTCAAGCGATCAGTCCATCGCTTCAGGCGATCATCGCCTAGCCTCGGGCGAACTCCCCCAGCGCGCATGGCTCGGCTTCGCCTCTGTCGATGGCCGTGGCGAAGTCTCCCTGGCTGCCATCGCCTGGGGCGATCCAGCCCAGAACATGCACGATCGAATTTCTTCATTTCAACTTTTAATCACTTAATCTGCACACTAAGTACAACATTAGTATAACAAACACAAGTTTTGTTGATCATCAAAACTCAAAAATAAATCGGAGATAAATTAACGCATTTAAATACAACCATGTGTTTAAGGCTCAACAATTTCCCCCTTTTTGATGATCACAAAACTTGATAAACTTGAATATGTAATTATGCATGAAATGTGAGTAAACATGACTCCCCCTTAACAATTGCATAGCACATACAAGATTACCAAGTAAATCATATACCCAACAATTCTCCCCCTCAAACCATGCATACACAAGCTCTCCCCCTTAAACTATGCATGAGTTAAGTTTCAGGGTTTCAAGTTAAGCTTCAAGTTTATCACAACATTCTCCCCCTTTTGTGATAATCAAAAAACACAAAATTTAAATAAACATAGCATAATTATATGTTGCCACATAGTCATATTTTAACACTATACACATGTTCCTCATCAAACATGTAATAAGCATAACAAGCCTAAGATTAAATCATGGAGATGAACCACAAACATGTATTTAAGGCAATCAACAATAAATTCCAAGTGTTGCAAAGTGTGCATATGTTCTACCATGAGTTCATGCACTTATGCCCAATTATCATTAAAATTATCAATGCATCATTAGATAATATTATTAATCATATAATTGCACATTGCATATTCAAATTTAAATACAAGGCATGTCAAGATACTTACTATAAAAAGATAAGCATACATCATGCAATAAACAATTTATATGTGCATATGCTAAGGGGTTATGCATTTTACTCCAATGAATATTGAGCTTCATATTTATTGTCACAATTAATTTGTGCCAATTAAATTTTGAATTGCTCTTTTAAAATGTATAAAATAAATTTTACCTCCGATGACAAGAGTGCGTTCTTGTCATTGGTCCTATGCCTCGCGCCTCTTCTATAGTAGTGAATAATATAAACTCCTCATTTGAGTTGCTTGTGCCTTCATCCTCCATCCCATTTTTGTCCTTACAAAATAAATTTACAATAAGAGGATCTTTGGTACCCATTTGATTTTTGGGTCCTTGAGGGTTAACTTCATTTGGCACCTTTGGAATCCATTTCCACCTCTTGTTAGGTTGGTATTGGATTCTAGCAAGCCTACACTTGTTCTTGGTATGACCACTTTTACAACAATAGTTACAAGTAGGAGAATCATGCTTGGCTTTAATCAACAAGCTTGAAAATGTTGTTGATTTGCTTGAGAAGCCTAACCCGGCTTTATCAAAGCTACAACGTTGCAAGCCTAGCAACTCAATCATCTTTAGACTACTCTCACTAAATTTGCAAAAAGATATTTTTAAAGAATTTAATTCATTTTTCAATGAATTATTTTTTTCATCTTATTTGGCTACATCAAGTTTGAGTAATTTGTTACTCATCTTGGTTTTGCCAAGAACATCAATAAGCTCATGATAAGAATCTAAAAGTTCATCAAAAGATGGCACCTCATCGTCGCTTTCATCTCCTTCATCTCCAAGAGCCATTAGACAAAGATTTGTGGCTTCTTCTTCATCGGAGTCACTATCACTCCATGTGGCTATAAGGGCCTTCTTCTTGCCTTTGTCTTCATTCTTTTTCCTAGGACATTTGTTAGCATAATGACCTTTTTCTTGACAATTATAACAAGTTACCTCATGTTTGGACTCATGTTTGGTAGCACCGGAGGCCTTTGGCTTGTTATGTTTGTTGAAGAACTTCTTGAACTTCCTAGTGAACAAGATCATCTATTCATCCTCATCATCATCTTCATCCTCGGATTGATCTTTCCTCCCAACCAAGGCAATCCCTTTCCTCATGGATCTATCATCATCCTTTATTCCTTTTCTTGTAGATACTTCAAGTTCATGGGTCACCAATGTGCCATTGATGCGTGTAAAACGTACCGCAAGTGTACGGTGTCAAGTTTTAGTATAGGAATTTGAAAGTACGGATGTCGAACCCACAGGGATTGAAAATTAAGTTATACTAAAACTTGACACCGTACATTTGCGGTACGTTTTACACGCATCAAGTTTTTGGCGCCGTTGCCGGGGATTGATATAATTTTGTTTACTGATACTGTTACCAAGTAGTCTTGATTTTAATTTAGAATTTTATTTTTTGTGTTAATTTTTTTTTTTTTGATGTTTTTCTTGTGAGGTACTTGGAGATGTTTCATCAGCAAGTTTCCACAAGCTGATAAGTGTGAATTTTACACTTATTTTGCTATGTTTTTGTATTGATTCCTGGATGATTTTACGCTTTTTGGTATATTTTTGTGTATTTCAGGAATCTAGGTCCAATGGGATAAAAGTGGAGGAAATAAGCTAATAATGTTGAAGAAGGACCAAACCGAGCGAAAACGTAAGAAAATGGACTGAAATTTCGAAGTTTGAATTTTGGACAACTCGCGATCGATCGGCAATGACATCGCGATCGATCGCCGAGCTTTAAAGAATGATGCTGAACAGAAGACATTGGCGATCGATCGGTGAGAATTCGCGATCGATCGCCACTATACAGTAAGGACTCGCGATTGATCGCGAGGGAGCAAAGATCGATCGCGAATTGGTATAGTTTGGCTAACACGTCCAGTGGAGAATGAAGATTGATCGCGAGGGAGCAAAGATCGATCGCGGCATAAGAGTGTTTGGAAAAATTAAGACTTTCCATGTTTGGTTCAAAGGGGACTCCTTCCCACACATGTTAACCCTATATATGAGACTAAGGGACGATTTTGAAAGGACTTTTGCCCACTTTTTGACAGACCTAGCAGCCTCTCCTCCATCTAAAGCACCACCAAAATTCATTGAAGAGCAAGAGCAACGCAAGGAACGGAAGAACGGAGCGACGCACGGAGCGACATCCTCGTTATCTTAGTATTTCTGAACTTATTAATTTTTATATCAGATTTTTGATGTTGAATTTGTTTAAAGACATGTTTATGCATTATAATTTGATTATGGTTGTTGGCTAAATTCTTTGTCAAGACATAGGGGATCCCATGTTTGAACCCTTGAGCTAATTAACGGTTTTGATTTAATTTCTATGATCTTTGCGCATAATTTATGTTGTTAATGCTTGTAAAAGATTAGCTACCTTTTGCATGATATTGGTAATCGTAATTGAATTGACCATAGGAGATTACGATACGACGTAGTAAATTAGGCCGTGGGTTTTAGGTTGAGACGGACCAAGTAAAATCTAGCACACGTGTGATAGCAATAGATTTACCAAAATCGAAGGCTAATAGTTTTCACAAAGCGTTTTTCGGTATTAATTATTCAATAAAGACACGGGAGTGATTTATTGTAGGTTAATGCTAGACTCATTATAACCGGACCAAGGTATAACGAATGAAATAGGAAAACTCGTCACCCTAGAACATAGAACATTGAATCTTAATTAATAGACAACTTTTGGGGGATTACATGGGTGAACCGACGTCTTGATAATTCGTTTATAAATTCTCTTCAATCATCCATCACTGCTGTTTAGGTTAATTTTGTGCTTAAGTCAATTTAGTTTAATAATCACTCCTTAATCGTAGGTTAAATATAGTAATTCTAATCAATCGTGGTAATTGCTACTAGTCCCTGTGGGTACGACACTCCTTACTTTTAAATCCTTATACTAAAACTTGACACCGTGCACTTGCGGTATAGAATCGCTACACTCGAAAATACTGTTTAAAATAATAGCGATCAAGTTTTTGGCGCCGTTGCCGGGGACTAGTTTAAGTAATATCATAAGAGATTAGTTGACTATAATTTAGCCATTTTTTCTTTATAATTATTTTTATTACGGTTTATACGATTTCATTACTGTTATTCCTTCGTGTGTTGAATTTTGCAGGGAGTTGTCTTTGTAGTGCATGCTACGAAGTGACAGACCTATATTAGAGCCACTCGACTTAGAGATTGAACGAACTTGCAGAAGACTTCGGAAAGCAACAAGAGAGATGGCTGAGAACAATCGAGAGAATGGTGAACAACATAATGATGAAGTGCCAATTATAAGGTCCATGATGGACTATGCACAACCATCTTTTCAAGGCACTATGTCCAGCATCACAAGACCAAGGATCCAAGCTAATAACTTCGAGATCAAGCCTGCCATAATTCAGATGATTCAACATTCTGTGCAATTCGGAGGATCGCATACTGATGATCCTAATGCTCATATCTCCAACTTTTTGGAGATATGCGACACATTCAAGCACAATGGCGTCAGTGATGACGCCATCAGGTTAAGACTTTTTCCTTTTTCTTTAAATGATAAAGCTAAGAGTTGGTTAAATTCATTGCCTGCATGATCAATCACTACTTGGGAGGGGATGGCTCAAGCCTTCCTATCAAAATACTTTCCCCCTTCCAAGACAGCTAAGATGCGCAATGATATCACAACATTCATGCAACATGATCCGGAGACACTGTACGAAGCTTGGGAGCGCTTCAAGGATCTACTTCGAAGATGCCCACATCATGGCCTTCCGATTTGGCTTCAGGTACAAACATTTTACAATGGTTTATTTTCTGCTAATAGATCTATGATTGATGCAGCAGCAGGAGGTACCATTATGAGAAAGTCACCCGATGAAGCTTTCACACTCTTGGAAGAGATGGCATCCAACAGTTACCAGTGGCAGTCCGAAAGGAATGTGCCCAAAAGACCAATTGGGATGCATCAAGTAGATGAAGTGACATCAATACAAGCACAACTGGAAGCTTTGAACAAGAAGATGGACAGTTTGAGCATGACAGCCATGCAAGCTCAAGTGATCACGTGCGATTTATGTGGAGGCAACCATCCAAGCACGGAATGTCAGGCAGGTAACCCATTTATGCTATCTAATGAACAAGCGAATTTTGTAGGAAATAGACCACCACAGGGTAACTCATACTCCAACAACTATAACCAACCGTGGAGGAATCATCCGAACTTCTCTTGGTCCAACCAAAAGAATGTCTTGAATCCACAACCTCCACCGGGTTATCCACCAAAGCCGAGTATGGAAGAGTTGCTAACTAAGTTCATGACGATGACGGAGAATAGGATGCAAAATCAAGATGCATCAATTAAAAACTTGGAAACTCAAATGGGGCAAATGGCAAATATGTTAGCGGGAAGAGCACCAGGAAGCTTACCAAGTGATACGGAAAAGAACCCCCGAGAGCAAGCCAAGGCGATCTCATTGAGGAGTGGAAAAGAAATTGGATCACAAACTGAAGATCGCGACGATGAGCACGTAGTTGAGTTGAAAGGTGAGAATGACATTCAGACACGTGAAAATGGTGAGTCTACTCCTACTACTGCACCTATCGCACCACCCAAGAAGGTACATATCCCTCCCCCATTTCCTGCTGCATTGAAAAGGGCAAAGGTAGATGCTAGTTTTGCTAAGTTCTTAGAAATTTTTAAGAAATTACAAATAAATATTCCATTTGCTGATGCTTTACTTCAAATGCCTAGCTACGCTAAGTTTTTGAAAGATATTCTGTCGAATAAGAGGAAATTGGGTGAGCATGAGACGATTAAATTAACTGAGGAGTGTTCTGCCGTTGTCCAAAACAAACTGCCTCCTAAGTTGAAAGATCCAGGGAGTTTTTCTATACCTTGCACAATTGGGTCTATTTCATTTACAAAATCTTTATGTGATTTAGGTGCGAGTATAAATCTTATGCCTTTGTCAATTTTCAGGAAGTTGGGACTTGGTGAGCCAAAACCGACCACGGTTTCTTTGCAATTGGCAGATAGGTCTGTGACATACCCACGAGGAATCATAGAGGATGTCCTAGTGAAGGTCGATAAATTCATCTTCCCGGCAGACTTCCTTGTGTTAGATATGGAAGAAGATGCTGACACACCACTGATCTTAGGAAGACCATTCCTTGCTACTGGAAAGGCACTTATAGATGTCCAACAAGGGAAGTTGATCCTCCGTGTAGGGGAGGATCAAGTCACTTTCAACGTTTTTAAAGCTTTAAAACACCCACATGACGAGCATATGTGTTTTAGTGTTGATATTATTGATGTGTTATCTGCTAATGTGTTTAAGGGAACACACAAGGATGAATTGGAAGCATGCTTGGTAGAGGACATTGAAAAGCTGGGCGAGACCGTCGAGTTGAAAGAGACTGTCGTTTATTTGAACGCCAATATTCCCCATAATAGGCGTGTGCGGAACAACCTAGGCGAGTTGGGTGAAAGGGACATGAAGCCACAAAAGCCCTCCATTGAAGAACCACCAACTCTTGAACTCAAAACCCTCCCTCCTCATCTCAAGTATGTTTATTTAGATTGTAGTGAGTCATTGCCTGTAATTGTCTCTTCGTCTTTGACAGGTATAAACGAAGACAAACTACTTAGGATTTTGAGGGAGCATAAGAAAGCATTCGGGTGGAAAGTAGCGGACATAAGAGGGATAAGCCCATCAACATGTATGCATAAGATATTGATGGAGGATGCTTACAAACCCGTGGTTCAACCACAACGCAGGTTAAACCCAAAGATGCAAGAAGTGGTGAAGGCTGAGGTCATCAAACTGCTGGATGCAGGTATTATCTATCCCATTTCTGATAGTGCATGGGTTAGTCCTGTGCAATGTGTACCCAAGAAAGGAGGTATGACTGTCGTTAAAAATGAGAACAATGAATGGATCCCTACTAGAACAGTCACAGGCTGGCGCGTCTGCATTGATTATAGAAAGTTAAATGACGCCACCCGTAAAGACCATTTTCCCCTTCCATTCATTGACCAAATGATAGAGCGTCTAGCAGGGTATGATTTCTATTGTTTTCTAGATGGCTATTCTGGGTATAATCAAATAGCTATTGCACCTGAGGACCAAGAGAAGACTACATTCACTTGTCCTTATGGTACATTTGTTTTTAGGAGAATGCCATTTGGATTGTGTAATGCGCCTGCTACGTTTCAAAGATGTATGATGTCTATTTTTCATGATATGGTTGAACAATTCTTAGAGGTCTTTATGGATGACTTTTCTGTCTTTGGGGATTCTTTTGATGCTTGCTTAAATAATCTTGATTTAGTACTGACAAGGTGTGAAGAGACGAATTTGATTCTGAATTGGGAGAAATGTCATTTCATGGTACAAGAGGGAATAGTCTTGGGACACAAAATATCCCACAAGGGTATGGAGGTGGACCGAGCAAAAATCCAGGTGATACAGGAACTACCTCCACCAGTATCAGTGAAGGGGGTTCGAAGCTTCCTAGGCCATGCAGGCTTCTATAGGAGATTTATTAAAGATTTTTCAAAGATTTCAAAACCACTCTCCCATTTACTGACTAAAGATGCACCTTTTGATTTTAATCTTGATTGTATGCAGGCGTTCGAGACATTAAAGGAGAAGTTGATAACAGCACCTGTGTTGGTAGCACCGGATTGGGATACGCCTTTTGAGTTGATGTGTGATGCGAGTGACACAGCTGTCGGAGCAGTATTGGGACAAAGACGGAATAAGGTATTTCATACTATTTACTATGCTAGTAGAACTTTAAATGAGGCACAACAAAATTATGCCACCACTGAGAAAGAACTGCTAGCAGTAGTATTTGCATTTGATAAATTTCACTCTTATCTCTGTCTATCCAAAGTAATTGTGTACACTGATCACTCGGCACTTAAATATCTTCTTGCTAAGAAAGATGCTAAACCACGTTTAATCCGATGGATTCTCCTATTGCAAGAATTTGATTTAGAAATTAAAGATAAGAGGGGTGTTGAGAATGTTGTAGCGGACCATTTATCTAGGATTGATAATAGGGTGGAAAAACATGATAATGAACTGGAAGAAATCAATGAAAAATTTCCTGATGAACAGCTGTTCCAAGTTCTTGCACTACCATGGTATGCCGATTTTGCAAATTATCTGGTTAGTGGTATCCTCCCACAAATGACCTTCTATCAGAAGAAGAAATTCTTATCTGATGTTAAACACTACATGTGGGAGGATCCATTGTTGTTTAAAGTTTGTGCAGACAACATGATCAGGAGATGTGTACCAGAGGAGGAGATGGTATCTATTATGAGCCACTGTCATGACCGAGAGGTAGGAGGCCACATGGGTCCAACAAAAACTGCTGCCAAGGTACTTGAATCGGGTTTTTACTGGCCTACCTTGTTTAAAGATGCATACAGGTATGTATCCACTTGTGATAAATGCCAAAGAACGGGCAACATTTCTAGGCGACATGAAATGCCTTTAAACAATATGCTTGAATGCGATTTATTTGATGTTTGGGGCATCGATTTTATGGGACCATTTCCAGTTTCATGTTCTAATTATTACATACTTGTCGCTGTGGACTACGTTTCAAAATGGGTTGAGGCTGAAGCTTCACGCACTAATGATGCTAGAGTGGTAGTAAAATTTTTGAAAAAGAACATTTTTACTCGATTTGGCACTCCTCGAGCAATCATTAGTGACGGTGGGTCACACTTTTGCAATAAACTCTTTGAAAAACTTTTGAGCAAATATGGTGTCACCCACAAGGTTGCAACACCTTACCACCCACAAACATGTGGACAAGTAGAGGTTTCTAATAGAGAAGTGAAACAGATTTTGGAAAAATCGGTCAATACGTCTAGAAAAGATTGGTCATTGAGGTTAGATGATGCTTTATGGGCATATAGGACGGCATTTAAAACACCTATTGGTACATCACCATATAGGTTAGTTTTTGGAAAAGCATGTCATCTTCCTGTCGAGTTAGAACACAAGGCATTCTGGGCAATAAAGAATCTGAATTTTGATTTAACTGTTGCAGGTGAAAAACGACTCCTACACTTAAATGAAATGGATGAGTTTAGAAACCAAGCCTATGAGAATGCCAAGATCTATAAAGATAAAACAAAAAAATGGCATGATGCTAAGCTTAGCCAGCGTGATTTCAAGGAAGAGGATTTGGTCCTGCTTTTTAACTCAAGATTGAGACTCTTTCCGGGTAAGTTGAAGTCTCGATGGCAAGGACCATTCACTATCACAAGGGTATTTCCATCCGGGGCGATCGAGATCAACGATCCGACAAAAGGCACATTCACAGTCAATGGACAGCGGCTGAAGCACTATCATGGACATGATTTCAGTCCGCCTACTGTTGTCCATTTTGACTCCTAAATTGATGTTGGTAATAAGTCCAGCTTGGGACTATAAATTAAGAACACCATTTTCCTCCCTTTTCCTTGTTTTTATTATTTTTAGTTAGAATTTGTTTGGTTTGCAATTTTGTTTCAAGGATTGACTCCATGTGTTAATTTTGCAGAGTTGGTGGAGAAGAGCGAATCTCGAGAGCAAAAATGTTGATTAAAAAAAAAAAAAAAAAAAAAAATTCGGACAGTATGTTTTGGCGATCGATCGCCATACCATCGCGATCGATCGCCAAGTCCAGAAAAAGAAAAAAAAAATTCGGACAGTGTGTTTTGGCGATCGATCGCCATACCATCGCGATCGATCGCCAAGTCCAGAAAAAGAAAAAAAATATTTTTAAAAAGTGGCGATCGATCTCCATAACTCGAGATCGATCGCCCCATTCCAGAAGACTCTCGCGATCGATCGGCGAGAACTCACGATCGATCGCGAGGTCCCAAATTTCGTTTTTTAAAAATCAGCATCAGCATTTTTCACACACTACACACACTCAAATTCGAAACCCTCCCCCAAATTCCCCAATTTTCCTCAAAATTTTTCCAATCCATCTTCAATCCTTCAATTTTCTTCAAGATTTTCGATACATATCTTCAATTCTAACATCAAGCCTCAATCTTTCACAGGAATTAGCAAGAGAAAAGGAGTTTTTGAGCACCCTCCACTACAATTTGAAGCTATGGAAAGCTAAGGACTATCACTACCAAATTTTCGAAATTTGTGGAGGTATTTTGGCTTTGCTATACATGGTCCATGAATTGATTGATAATTAAGTGTTGGGGTGTCAAGTTCTCAATATTTTGAATTGTACGTTGGTGAAGTTGGAATTGTATGATCTTGTTAAGTTTGGGGGAAAATTGAAGAGCTTCTTGAGGTTTATTGTGTGGTTGGGTTAGTCACCTAACTTGGATAGGTGGTTGGAGGATTTGTGCTTGCTCTATTTCTTGTATTGGTTGGTAGGGGTGTTGGTATCTTTGATTCTCGGAATGGCACCGAAGCGCAAGCCAAAGCAGGCTGTTCCCGCTCCTGAGGAGTTTGACTCCTCCAAGTTCATTAGTAATGCAGCTGCAAAGTTTTATGCAGTATATCGGAAGAAAAAGGTGATACGGGAACGGGGAATGGATACGGGCAAGCTCGGCTGTGCTGTGATCCAAGAGGCACTCCGGCGAGAGTGGTACTCTTTTGTTCGCCAACCACAAGATGCAGTGGTTCCTTTAGTCCGGGAGTTCTACTCCAACCTCCGGGCACAGAACCAAATTGACGCCAACGTTGCCTCAGTACGGCAACAACCAGTTCTCTTTGATTCAAAGGCGATCAATGCACTATATAACATGCCCAACATCCCGGAGGATGACTATACTATTTATTGCCGGAATCATGTCGACTTGGATGCAATTTTGTCAACCATATGTATAGAGGGAACACAGTGGCGACTGAACGCCGAGGGAAAGCCACAGCTTGTACTGATATCAGATCTGAAGGAGGAGCCCAAGGCTTGGTTTTCATTTATAGTAGCTCGGGTCATGCCATCGACCCACACATCGGAAGTCACCAAGGACCGAGCTATACTGGTGTACGCCATAGTTACCGGACTTACGATCGATCTCGGACGTCTTGTTGAGGCCACTATCCGGAACTACATTCGAGGCCCTCCCACTTCTGGTATGCCATGCCCCTCCACGATCACCACTTTATGCCAGCAGGCGGAAGTTGTCTGGGACTCCGCAGAAGAGGCCGTTCCACCGAAGGCATTACTCGTGGTCGATCATCCTGCACCAGCCACAGTCAGACGGTTGGCACAATCACGACCTAGCAGCAGCCACCTTCCTGGACCATCATCATCTGCTGCTACAGTGCCTACTCCCATTACGATGGAATCCCTCCATCATGAGTTGCAGGAGATACGACATGAACTCCGATGGGGCCACCAACAATTATATCAACAAAACATGGAGTTCGTGCAGTATCAGGTGGCATGGAACTCCGCTTTGGCACAGGGGTTCCCGAACATTCCATTCCCACCCCAGCCTACAGTCCAGCCATTCCAGCCATACCAGCATTACCAGCCATACGAGCCACACCAGCCACAGGAACCATATTACCCAGACCCTCCACCAGAGCGGGAAGATGAGGACGACGATCACTGACGATCGTCGTCGAGGTATGTGTTATGCTACTGCACTTATTGTTTTTGTACATTGAGGGCACTGCACATACTAAGTTTGGGGGGGTTTTTACTGAGTACTGCTGTTGTCTTGCTAATACTTTTATTGCATGATATTTTAGCGAGTGGTACGAAGTCGTTCTTGAGCATATTAAAGTTATTTGTTGGTGAAAATTGAGTTATGCATTAAGAAATACATGAATGAAACTTGCAACTGTAATACATGATGAAAATAATCTCCATCTCAATTAGAGTTTTGAAAATTTTTGACTTGTTGGTGAATATCTTGGGTTAAGTTAATATGTCAAAAAAATTGAGGAACATTTTGATGCACGTCTGAGTCGTGATTGAGTGGAGTTTATATAGGAAAGTGAAAAATTCTGTTAACTATGATTTGTCTTGAGCATCTTAGAGCACTCTAGAATCTATTTGAAAGCACTTTGAGGCGAAATTTTATAATTATGAACTTGACTTGGATATGATTTAGGCGATCATTGGAACGTTTGAGCCTTTCGAGCATACCTTGTCTGTATATACCACTAGTGTCCCTCTTTGAGTTTAAATGAATAAGAATGGAAATTAGCCCCCATTCAACATTTTTTTTGCAAACCCATTATACCCACCTTTATGAGCCTAAAAAAAAAAAAAAAAATTTATTATCCTTACCCAAAGGGAGTATAATGGTTCTCATTAGATGCACTTTAATTGCTACATTTGGATGAGCTTATTATTGAAAGAAGGATGAATGAGAAAAGAAAAAGATAGATACAAAGCCTTGAGAAAAAGTGATTAAATAAGACCCAAAGTGGCCAAGGCTATAAAAGAAAAAAAGAAAAAAAAAAAGAGAAGAGAAGCTCAATGTTGTGCTACAAATGTGAACTGAAAATGCTTATACTCTCTTCTTTGCATTATCCTATCTTTTCTTTGAAGCCAAATACCAAAGGCCTGTCATTATAAGCTTCAAAAGACCTTCTGATCCAAGTCTAGAGAATAATTACATTAGTGGAGAAGTGTTTGAAAAGTAGACTTATGGAGTGCTTAATAGTAATCTTGCCTTTGAGTTTACTAGCAGAATTTGATCTTAAAAATATATATGAAACTCAAGATTGACAATAGCACACACACACGTTCCAATTTTGCGAGATATTGCTTAGCATATGAGAAAACACTTCTTGTTGATTTTTGGATTAACTCTTGTTGATGTGTTAGTGAGATTTCTGAGCTGTTACATCTGAGTTGTTAAGTTAATTCTGTTAAAGTATTGATGATAAGCTCTACATTTTGATTTCATTGCTTGCTCGAGGACGATCAAGTCTAAGTTTGGGGGAGTTGATAAGTGTGAATTTTACACTTATTTTGCTATGTTTTTGTATTGATTTTCGTATTGATTCCTGGATGATTTTACGCTTTTTGGTATATTTTTGTGTATTTCAGGAATCTAGGTCCAATGGGATAAAAGTGGAGGAAATAAGCTAATAATGTTGAAGAAGGACCAAACCGAGCGAAAACGTAAGAAAATGGACTGAAATTTCGAAGTTTGAATTTTGGACAACTCGCGATCGATCGGCAATGACATCGCGATCGATCGCCGAGCTTTAAAGAATGATGCTGAACAGAAGACATTGGCGATCGATCGGTGAGAATTCGCGATCGATCGCCACTATACAGTAAGGACTCGCGATTGATCGCGAGGGAGCAAAGATCGATCGCGAATTGGTATAGTTTGGCTAACACGTCCAGTGGAGAATGAAGATTGATCGCGAGGGAGCAAAGATCGATCGCGGCATAAGAGTGTTTGGAAAAATTAAGACTTTCCATGTTTGGTTCAAAGGGGACTCCTTCCCACACATGTTAACCCTATATATGAGACTAAGGGACGATTTTGAAAGGACTTTTGCCCACTTTTTGACAGACCTAGCAGCCTCTCCTCCATCTAAAGCACCACCAAAATTCATTGAAGAGCAAGAGCAACGCAAGGAACGGAAGAACGGAGCGACGCACGGAGCGACATCCTCGTTATCTTAGTATTTCTGAACTTATTAATTTTTATATCAGATTTTTGATGTTGAATTTGTTTAAAGACATGTTTATGCATTATAATTTGATTATGGTTGTTGGCTAAATTCTTTGTCAAGACATAGGGGATCCCATGTTTGAACCCTTGAGCTAATTAACGGTTTTGATTTAATTTCTATGATCTTTGCGCATAATTTATGTTGTTAATGCTTGTAAAAGATTAGCTACCTTTTGCATGATATTGGTAATCGTAATTGAATTGACCATAGGAGATTACGATACGACGTAGTAAATTAGGCCGTGGGTTTTAGGTTGAGACGGACCAAGTAAAATCTAGCACACGTGTGATAGCAATAGATTTACCAAAATCGAAGGCTAGTAGTTTTCACAAAGCGTTTTTCGGTATTAATTATTCAATAAAGACACGGGAGTGATTTATTGTAGGTTAATGCTAGACTCATTATAACCGGACCAAGGTATAACGAATGAAATAGGAAAACTCGTCACCCTAGAACATAGAACATTGAATCTTAATTAATAGACAACTTTTGGGGGATTACATGGGTGAACCGACGTCTTGATAATTCGTTTATAAATTCTCTTCAATCATCCATCACTGCTGTTTAGGTTAATTTTGTGCTTAAGTCAATTTAGTTTAATAATCACTCCTTAATCGTAGGTTAAATATAGTAATTCTAATCAATCGTGGTAATTGCTACTAGTCCCTGTGGGTACGACACTCCTTACTTTTAAATCCTTATACTAAAACTTGACACCGTGCACTTGCGGTATAGAATCGCTACACTCGAAAATACTGTTTAAAATAATAGCGATCACAAGCTTTGCCCAACAACCGTATGAACCATTCTATGCAGCTTGGGACAGATTCAACCACGACTTTTCAAACTACGCTCCTCTTCCATCTTTCTATATTGGATTGGATGCAGACACACGAGAATGGGTATTTAATGGAGCTTTGGCAGTTGGTCGTCCCATATATGGTATAGATGATGACAGGGTGCACCTGTATAACCATATGGCGAATTTCGACTATCAGTGGCATTATGATCCTTCACTGCTGGGTTGGAGTCACCAATATCCATCAGGGCATCATTACCCTCATTTTACACACCAACCATTCGATCATCAAGCAGAGGATGAGTATAGTTCTGATAAAGTCTCTCGGTTGGAGGATATTTGTGATGTCCGGGAATTATGGTGGTAATCCAGGTGTTGTATTAATCCTTGATGGATTTTTAATTGTGGCAATTAGGAATTAATTGCGGTTCGGCATCTCCCGAGGTTGGTAAATCGGGCCTTCTGGGCTCGTCTAATTGATTAGTTGGGATCGTTGGATCCCGAGGTTGAGATCGTATTCTCATTCCGGTGAAAACCTGCGAGTTGGGTTTTTAGTGTGACTCAGAATTTCGGGTGCTGTGTGTGGGCACCGGTAGGGGGTTTTTGAGTTAGAGAGAGAGTTTTTGAAAACAGATGATTTTTAATGAATCATGATGTATTGGTGAAGGTATTGGTATTTTGGGGCATTTTTGCTATATATACCAGTTGGACTCGGGATTCCGTCATTTGGAATCCATTTCTCTCTCTCTCCCTCCCCTCTCCTGCGATAAACCCTTCTCCCCCATTTCCCTTTTCTCCCTTGGAGGAGAAATCGCGGGTAGCTTGGCTTGGAGGCCGGTTTTCTCGAAGATAATCAGGTATTAATCTCCCCCTCGTCATTAGCTTCGGTTTGATAGTAGTATGGTAGCTTTTGGTTGAGGTTTTGGTTGGCTTTGGGTTTTGGGAATTTTGGGTTTAAATCTAATATGTTGATTTCAGTGTTTTCATGGAGTTTGATTGTTGTATTTGAGGTGTTGAGGTTGTATGGGGTGCTGGTTTGGAGTTTGGGTGTTAAAAACACCATTAAAGCTCGAGTTTTCGGAAAATTGCAGTCCGCGATCGATCTTGGCGAGGCGCCGATCGATCGCGACATGCTACTGGATTTGGGAAGGCGATGAGCAGTAGCGGCGATCGATCGCGAGAAGTGGGCGATCGATCGCGAGGGTCTTGGCGATCGATCGCGAGATGTGGCGATCGATCGCGGCTTGTTTATTTTCGGACAGTAGGGTATGGCGATCGATCGCGGCTTGGCGCCGATCGATCGCGGCCCTGTTCCCTTGGGTTTTTTTTTTCAAATTTTGGAAAATGTCGGGATTTTGGAACCGAGGTTTAAAGGGGCCGTTTCCGGGGCAATGTCTACATTCCAATGGGAATGCTTTGCTTTTAAAAATGGGTTGTTTGGAGCCAAATTAAATTAAAAGGAATTCCCGGTTGAATTCTTGGCAATCTTTTAAACTTGTAAAATGGTTTATTTTGGGTATTACGCATGCTTAGCCGGGGAGCTTTTATTTTGGTAATCGTCATGGATTGACGATATGTTTGGGAGCTATGAACGTGCTTGGGCACGTGGTCACATGCTTATTCTTGATTGTGAATTGTTATGTGTTTTAGCACAAATCTCTAGAGGCGTGGAACTCAAGCAAGGTTTGGCTTGGACTACGGGGACTTAAGGTACGTGGGACGTACGAGCATAGCCTATTATAGTATTGCAACTGTAATATGCATGGTTTGTGATAATGGTATTATATGGACATTACAATATCTGGCATGTGGTCTGGCATGTGGTAATTACATTGGATAAATATTGAGATGCATGGTGCACTATATTTACTTCAAATGGATAATGATATGCATGGTAAACGGTCTTTGCCTTCAATGGATATATATATATATATATTGGAAATCATACAGTGCCGCCTTCGAGCGAGCAATGATTCGGGATGCGGTCGCCATTGGGCGACCATCGGTTATGACGCCGCTATTGTTGAGCGTGCGCGAGGTTTAGTATGCCGCTATTGTGGAGCGAGCAATGAAATAAGAACATGGAATTGTTGGTTAGATATATGCGATATCTATAGTCTTTTACATTATGTTCTTATCCCTTTGATCATGGAACTGGTATAATAGAACGGTATTAGTTAATCTATGTGACGATTAACTGGCTTTGGGAATTTGATGAGTTTGGTTATTTTGAGAACAGGGACAATACAGGGGGATCCCGGATGAGGGTATTGCCATCCAGGGAGTATCATTTAAATTATGGCATTTACATTCTGTAAATTATGAATTGCAATATTATTATTTTGTGATTGGTGGTATTGGTATGCTCACCCCGTGTGGGGGCTGTCTCTGTTGGGGCAGGTAACACAGGTGTAGCGGCTTTGGAGTCGAGCTCGGGCTTTTGGTTAGAGGTACTTCCAGGATCGAGGTACCAGAGCTGGCTGGATGGACGCTCAGATCCAGTGTTGAGATCGAGTTGTGCTTGGAAGGTGCTTCCAGGATAGAAGTACCAGTAGCGGTATCCGGTATAGTGTTTTATGCATCAAATACACGTTTATTCATTGAGTACACCTTACGTGTATATGGGATGTATAAATGGGCTATGGCCTCTTTCTGTTCATTATGGTTGCATGCAATTAATTATGGAAATTGCTAAATGAACTAAGAGCATATTAGTGTATTATGTGGGTGCATGTTATGTGAATAATAATGGTAGGGGGAATCTGAATATTGGGAATTGAATGCAAGAAATTTTCTGGGTAGCATACGGTGTTGCACTTGCATAGGGTTTTTCCCCTGATGGTATGATTATATGCACTCATGGTATGGCTTAATGCACTAATTACGGGTTAAGGGCACGGGGGTCCTTACAATATTTTGCGCAAATTCTGGCCATCATTTGAACCAAAGATCGAAAATGCCACCAGAAGTAGCCTTGAGCAGCTGATAGAGACATTTGTAGCGAGATGCAAAGAGGTTGAGATGAGATATAATCAAGGGGTGACAAACCAGGTGTGGTCACATGATGATGATCATTCAACCAACCAAGTTTGGGAGAGTGATCCTACTCATGCGGAAGATTCAAGGGAATATGAGCATTTCCAAGTGGTTGAGCATACTGTGGAAGAGTTATCTGATGAATTCCCGTGTCAAGATGAGCCTAGATATGCTCCACAAAAGAATGAAGGTAAACCTTCACTTGAAGATTTGGTGAATACTTTTGTTCAAAGTTCGACATTGAGGCTTGACAAGAATGAGTCGAGGCTTGATACGATTGAGGGTCACATGAACAACATGGGTGCTACAATGAAGTCTCTTGAGGTGCAAATTGGGTAGCTTGCTAATGCCATGAACAACCAACAAAGAGGATCATTTCCTAGCAACACCGAAGTGAACCCAACCAACCAAGTTTGGGAGAGTGATCCTACTCATGCGGAAGATTCAAGGGAATATGAGCATTTTCAAGTGGTTGAGCCTACTGTGGAAGAGTTATCTGATGAATTCCCGTGTCAAGATGAGCCTAGCGTGACGTTGGAAGATGAGCATATTTTTGGAAATAGTGAGGAGCACTCATCGATGGTGATGTCCTATATGCCATATGTGGATCCGTTCTTCCCATCGATGCCAACTTCACCATATTATGATCTCCACGAGATGAAGCCAAGTTTAGAATCTTTCTCCCATGCTTATCAATTTCGAAGGACGTTGTTGGAGCGACGAGCGTTAACTGCCACTATCTTGCCAAGCTTGAGGGCATACACAACCAAGACCCACATGTAGTGTCATATGATACTTACTATGGGCGGAAGCCGCTATTTGATGGTTGCTTCGCATAGTCTGGCTGACGACTTTAAACAAAGCGCTTTTCGGGAGGCAACCCGAATCCTGTATCCTTATTTTATTTTTATTTAAAAAAAAAAAAATTGAGGTTGGCGTATTTACGCCTTTCAAGGCGTAATTACGCCTGAAAACTATGTTGCAAGTTTGAGATGCCGTAAGACAGGCGTAACTACGCCTCTTTGTGGCGTAATTACGCCTGTCAAATTTTCAGCAAATTTTAAAATGCCGTAGCGTAGGCGTAACTACGCCTGTTTTCGGCGTAGTTACGCCTACCATTTTTTTTAAAAAATTTTCAAAGCCGTAGGCGAGGCGTAATTACGCCTCTCAAGCGGCGTAATTACGCCTCGCGTATTTTAACTCTGCATCTGCGCATCATTCTTCAAACTTTCTCCTCTCTTTAAACCCTAACCCACGCCTCTTCCCCTCAATTTTTCAATTTCGATTTTTTCTCCTCAAACTCTCTTAATTATGCTATCCCACCTCTAAAGTCCATATTTTTATCGATTAATTGCAGGTTTTTGGAGTCTATTGGTGCAAGGAAGCAAGTTTAGGGGGGTTGCATCAAAGTGGTCTAGCTTAGCCAACCAAATCAAAAATTCTTCATCTAAGGGTTGGGTCTATACTGATGCGGAGGTCCCTATCATCATGGGCGACGATTACTGACGATCGTCGTCGCAGGTTGGTGTGTTGTCCCTTATTTTATACGTTGTATGGTACATTGAGGACAATGCACGATTTTAAGTTTGGGGGGGTGTTTAAACATTGAAGATGTTTTGTTTCCTGGATTCCTATGTGTGTTTTGTTTTGTGTTTTTTTAGTCATTTTTTGTTCTTTTTGTGTCATAAGTCATGATTTGAAGTAATTGTGAAGGCCGATGATGAAGAATTGAGCTTATTTGTGAAAATTTTAAAATTTTTGTTCACTTTGCTCTTGAGTTTCTCACATTCATGCACTAGAGACCACGACCATTTGATTTATCAATGTTGATTTGAATGAACACAAATATGATATAGGCAATTCTTGATAATATTTTGGGCCTTTATTCATTGATATAAATTTGCCATAGTAGCCCCTTTGAGGTTAAACGTAAAAGAAGGAGGATTGAATTGTTGCAATATTTTTAGAATCTCATTCAAATTTCTTTCTTATATCACCTTGGTTTTGAGATACCATTTGAGCACATTGGTCATACCATATAAGTTATTTGTGAATTGAGAGTAGTCTAGAACTTGCTTTAGTACCCTTTGAGGCGAAATACGGATGTTATGTGGCTTAGGAATGATTTAGGCAATTTTTGATTCGTTTGAGCCTTTGAAGCCACCAAATACATCAATTTTATCCATAGTTACCCTTTTGAGCTTATTGAAAATGAATGGCATGTGCTTAGGCACACATAATAACCTCCATCCACATCATTTCAAAATCCCACATCGACCACCTTGTTAAAAGCTTATACACTATTTCCTACCCTCAAGTGAGTAAGCCTCTATTGCACTTTAAAATTTCAAATATATCCCATGATCATGATTGAAAATAGAAGGGGGATAACAATGAAAAAAAAGGGAATGAATGCATAGAAATATGTTGAAGAGGTGAGGAAAATAGTGATGGAAAGAATGAGAAAATAATGAGGTGAATGATGAGGCGGATGAGAAAAGAGGGTGAATTGAAAAGAAAAAAAAATTGATGAATCATCAATAGAAGGAATCGAAATTGAGATGAGAGTGCGCAACAATGTCATATTTAACTTACTCTCTTGTTTTGAAATTCCGATCTTTTTATTGAAGCCATGAGCCAAAGCCTAACGTTACAAGCCTATAAGACCTATTGACTGAGCCACATTAGTCTAATATACTAGTGGAGAAGGTTACGAATAGTAAGCTTATGGACACTCGAGAAACACTTGTAAGAATATGATTTTGACATTCACATACGCACATCTCATTACTTTGATTTTATGCATTGTTCATTGTTTGTCAAAGTTATACTCCTTTTTATGAACAATGCAAATGAACCCACATCTTTGCAAAGTCCTATTGATTTGTGTGAGTAAAGATTGCTTTAATGGTTAAATGGAAGTGGTGACACACACACTTGAGAACTCTTGAGTAGACTGATATGCATACTTGACTTAAAATTTTTAGACAATTGATCTCCAAGGCCAATTTGCAATTATAACATTTCATGACTTGCGTTAGTAGTGTGTTTTCTTTTTCTCTTTTATTTCTTAGTCTTTTTCCATTTTTATTTTGCTCGGGACTAGCAAAAGTTTAAGTTTAGGGGGTTCCAAAAACTTGTACGTGTGAACGTACCGCAAGTGTACGGTGTCAAGTTTTAGTATAGAATTTTAAAATACGGATGTCGAACCCACAGGGATTGAAATTAAGTTACACCAAGTACTGTAATTAGAATAGTCTCGACTTTATTTAGATAATCGAGAGCAATATTTATTAAACTAATCTACGAAAATAGAATAAAAGATTAACAAGATGGTAATTTAAGTGGAGAAAATCAATGAGAACTTCTAGAGGTTCGACTTCACTCAACTATCCACTATGTCGTGTTTTCCTAGTTTACTAGCCGAGAATTCTTATTTGTTTCTACTCCCCCCTCCCGGGTGTTAAGCAGAAGTAATTATCTAACATTAATCTTGATATCCCTATCTAAGATTAATTATCAAACAATTGTAAAAGCGCAGTAATTCCTTTGACGACTTCTATGGAGTTATAGGCCTTCCGAACAATATAACTACCACGATACGAATTCCTTCTTTCCTATTCACAACCCCCTCTCCCGAGTGATAGATCACGAATATGGAATCATTCAATCCATGGCCAGTAGATTAAAAGCATTAAGAACAGGAAAACATAAATAAACCATATGAAAAACCAATGACATAGTTTCAAGTCAAGATCTGTCTAACCCTAGAATAATAAATTAGTTCATGAATACATTAAATAAACACATAGACATGTTCTTAATCATCATAAACATAAGGGAAAAGATAATCAAACGAATTGGAAGATGGCCCTCCGTCCCCGGTAGTCGCCGTCGTCTTCTCCGTCGTCAAAATCTCTACCCTTCGTTGTACGCGCGCCGCCTCGAATGATCTCCTCCCCTTCTCTTTAGCTCTCGGTCTTCTGTCTCTCTTTTATTTCTGAATTTTCCTTCTATCTCGAGCCTCTGTTCACGTCTTTTCTTTTCCTTTTTTGAATCTGTATCTTCAGCCCCTCATACGTGAACTCCTTTCCCTCCTTAGCCAATGAAAATCCTCCTATGTTGGTCAATGTGCTGATTTTTCGGCTCTCCTTTGTGTCCCATAAATCACAATCTCTTCTCAATCTTTTATTCCCAATTGACATGTCCCGGTGCATGATTATTTCACCATTGAGTCCCAATTTGAATTATTGTCACATTTATACATTTCTCATCATCTTTTAGTAATAAAATGCTTAATTCCTTGGATTCCTGCAAAACAACACAGAACAAGACCAAAAGTGTAATTCTGATCGAAAACTAACACTAAACCATGCAAAATAAGAGGAAATATAAGTGTATAAAATACACTTATCAGCCATGAAGCTCATCAAGGTCGTAAGATGCATTCTCTCCTCTCTCCTTTGTTGGACTCGATGATGGAGGTTCTCTTCGCATCCCATTCCTTTGGTAAGGCTCTTAGTGCTCTCCTCCATATTTGCTTTAGAGGATACTTCTCTCCAAGTTGGGCAAGCTCGTTTATGATTTGAGTGATCCTCCTAAACATTGAATCTACCTCTTCTCCGGACTCCATCTCAAATGTCTAATATTTGAGTTGTAATAAATCAATCTTGGTCTCCTTCACTTGATTAGTTCCTTCATGACAAATTTGCAATTTGTCCCATATCTCCTTAATGGTTGAGCACATCGAGATCCGGTTGTACTCCTTCATATCTAAAGCACAATGCAAAATATTAATAGCTTTAGCATTTTGAGATATTAAAATCATGTCCGCTCTAGTGAAATCGTCCATTTCTTTAGGGATACTTATTCCCCCTACTTCCTTTAAAGGAATATGTGGACCTTTCACTATGATCTTCCAAAGGTCATAATCTACGGATTGGATGTATAGAGAAATTCTATTTTTCCAATACCCATAGTTATCACCCGTGAAGAGCGAAGGTCTATTTGTCGATTGACCTTGAGCAAACTCATTTGTTAGATTAGCCATAAAAGAATTTTGATTTAAAACAAAAATCAAATAGCACTGATACCACTTGTTGGAATCGAAGAGGGGGGTGAATGAGATTCTTTGGCTACTTTAGCTTTTTAAAATGAGTTCGCAAAATAAAAGAGTTTGCGCTTGCGAAAGGCTTAAGTCAATCGATAAATAAAAGAAAAGAAGAAGTAAACAATAAATAAATGCGTAATGAAATTAAAGCGGTAAATGACAATTATATTTGTTATAGAAGTTCGGCGATGAATCGCCTACGTCTCCTATTCCCGGTTTGATAACCTCCAACCGAGGTTCCGCTAGAACAAAAGATCTTGGCCTTGAGGGCTCCAAGTTAGCCACTACACAACTCTTCCCGAGTTTACAAAGCTCTCCCCGAGCACAATACTCTTCCCGAGTACACAAAGCTCTTCCCGAACACAATACTCTTCACGAGTACACAAAGCTCTTCACGAGCTACCAACACTCTTCACGAGTCTTCTTGGCCTTAAGGGCTCCAAGGATAGCCACAACACATGCACCAACTTTACTTGTTGATGACTTTACAATTTCCAACTTGCTTTGGTGTTGGAGGACCTTACAACAAACTTAATCAAACACCTTCACGGTGTACTCACACGAAGACAACAAGACTCTATCAAAAGAAAAGGATTACAAGCTCCAATACAACAACAATGTATGGAGATTGCAAAGCTATATGAAATTTGAATGATCAAAGCTTTGTAGAAGTTTGTAGGCTTGTTTCTTATCTTCAAAATGCTCCAAAGCATCAATATTTATAGTGTAGAAGGCCCCCTAGGCTCCTACTAGCCGTTGCTACACATAAGGCTGAAATCACTCCTCGATCGCCTCGGACATCGCCTCGGGCGATCACCATCGCCGCGCCTCAACGGTCACCAAAAATCACGCATCGCCTCAGGCGATCGGTCGATCGCCTCAGGCGATCAATTGCTCAAATCAAGGCCGTAGCCTCAGCAGCTCAAAATCTTCCATCGCCTCAAACGAACCAGCCATCGCCTCAGGCGATCAGTCCATCGCTTCAGGCGATCATCGCCTCGCCTCGGGCAAACTCCCCCAGCGCGCATGGCTCGGCGTCGCCTCTGTCGATGGCCGTGGCGAAGTCTCCCTGGATGCCATCGCCTGGGGCGATCCAGCCCAGAACATGCACAATCGAATTTCTTCATTTCAATCCACTTTTAATCACTTAATCTGCACACTAAGTACAACATTAGTATAACAAACACAAGTTTTGTTGATCATGAAAACTCAAAAATAAACCGGAGATAAATTAACGCATTTAAACACAATCATGCGTTTAAGGCTCAACAATCTCCCCTTTTTGATGATAACAAAACTTGATAAACTTGAATATGTAATTATGCATGAAATGTGAGTAAACATGACCCCCCCTTAACAATTGCATAGCACATACAAGATTGCCAAGTAAATCATATACCCAACAATTCTCCCCCTCAAACCATGCATACACAAGCTCTCCCCCTTAAACTATGCATGAGTTAAGTTTCAGGGTTTCAAGTTAAGCTTCAAGTTTATCACAACATTCTCCCCCTTTTTGTGATAATCAAAAAGCACAAAATTTAAATAAACATAGCATAATTATATGTTGCCACATAGTCATATTTTAACACTATACACATATTCCTCATCAAACATGTAATAAGCATAACAAACCTAAGATTAAATCATAGAGATGAACCACAAACATGTGTTTAAGGCAATCAACGATAAATTCCAAGTGTTGCAAAGTGTGCATATGTTCTACCATGAGTTCATGCACTTATGCCCAATTATCATTAAAATTATCAATGCATCATTAGATAAGATTATTAGTCACATAATTGCACATTGCATATTCAAATTTAAATACAAGGCATGTCAAGATACTTACTATAAAAAGATAATCATATATCATGCAATAAACAATTTATATGTGCATATGCTAAGGGGTTATGCATTTTACTCCAATGAATATTGAGCTTCATATTTATTGGTCACAATTAATTTGTGCCAATTAAATTTTGAATTGCTCTTTTAAAATGTATAAAATAAATTTTACCTCCGATGACAAGAGTGCGTTCTTGTCATTGGTCCTATGCCTCGCGCCTCTACTATAGTAGTGAATAATATAAACTCCTCATTTGAGTTGCTTGTGCCTTCATCCTCCATCCCATTTTTTCCCTACAAAATAAATTTACAATAGGAGGATCTTTGGTACCCATTTGATTTTTGGGTCCTTGAGGGTTAACTTCATTTGGCACATTTGGAATCCATTTCCACCTCTTGTTAGGTTGGTATTGGATTCTAGCAAGCCTACACTTGTTCTTGGTATGACTACTTTTACAACAATAGTTACAAGTAGGAGAATCATGATTGGCTTTAGTCAACAAGCTTGAAAACATTTTTGATATGCTTGAGAAGCCTAACCCGGCTTTATCAAAGCTACAACGTTGCAAGCCTAGCAACTCATTCATCTTTAGACTACTCTCACTAAATTTGCAAAAAGATATTTTTAAAGAATTTAATTCATTTTTCAATGAATTATTTTCTTCATCTTATTTGGCTACATCAAGTTTGAGTAATTTGTTACTCATCTTGGTTTTGCCAAGAACATCAATAAGCTCATGATAAGAATCTAAAAGTTCATCAAAAGATGGTACCTCATCGTCGCTTTCATCTCCTTCATCTCCAAGAGCCATTAGACAAAGATTTGTGGCTTCTTCTTCATCGGAGTCACTATCACTCTATGTGGCTATAAGGACCTTTTTCTTGCCTTTGTCTTCATTCTTTTTCCTTGGACATTTGTTAGCATAATGACCTTTTTCTTGACAATTATAACAAGTTACCTCATGTTTGGATTCATGTTTGGTAGCACCGGAGGCCTTTGGCTTGTTATGTTTGTTGAAGAACTTCTTGAACTTCCTAGTGAACAAGATCATCTCTTCATCCTCATCATCATCTTCATCCTCGGATTGATCTTTCCTCCCAACCAAGGCAATCCATTTCCTCATGGATCTATCATCCTCCTTTATTCCTTTTCTTGTAGATACTTCAAGTTCATGGGTCACCAATGTGCCATGAAGCTCATCAAGGTCGTAAGATGCATTCTCTCCTTTGTTGGACTCGATGATGGCGGTTCTCTTCGCATCCCATTCCTTTGGTAAGGCTCTTAGTGCTCTCCTCCATATTTGCTTTGGAGGATACTTCTCTCCAAGTTGGGCAAGCTCGTTTATGATTTGAGTGAGCCTCCTAAACATTGAATCTACCTCTTCTCCGGACTCCATCTCAAATGTCTAATATTTGAGTTGTAATAAATCAATCTTGGTCTCCTTCACTTGATTAGTTCCTTCATGACAAATTTGCAATTTGTCCCATATCTCCTTAGCGGTTGAGCACATCGAGATCCGGTTGTACTCCTTCATATCTAAAGCACAATGCAAAATATTAATAGCTTTAGCATTGTGAGATATTAAAATCATGTCCGCTCTAGTGAAATCTTCCATTTCTTTAGGGATACTTATTCCCCATACTTCCTTTAAAGGAATATGTGGACCTTTCAATATGATCTTCCAAAGGTCATAATCTACGGATTGGATGTATAGATAAATTCTATTTTTCCAATACCCATAGTTATCACCCGTGAAGAACGGAGGTCTATTTGTCGATTGACCTTGATCAAACTCATTTGTTAGATTAGCCATAAAAGAATTTTGATTTAAAACAAAAATCAAATGGCTCTGATACCACTTGTTGGAATCGAAGAGGGGGGTGAATGAGATTCCTTGGCTACTTTAGCTTTTTAAAATGAGTTCGCAAAATAAAAGAGTTTGCGCTTGCGAAAGGCTTAAGTCAATCGATAAATAAAAGAAAAGAAGAAGTAAACAATAAATAAATGCGTAATGAAATTAAAGCGGTAAATGACAAGGATATTTGTTATAGAAGTTCGGCGATGAATCGCATACGTCTCCTCTTCACGGTTAGATAACCTCCAACCGAGGTTCCACTAGAACAAAAGATCTTGGCCTTGAGGGCTCCAAGTTAGCCACTACACAACTCTTCCCGAGTTTACAAAGCTCTCCCCGAGCACAATACTCTTCCCGAGTACACAAAGCTCTTCCCGAGCACAATACTCTTCACGAGTACACAAAGCTCTTCACGAGCTACCAACACTCTTCACGAGTCTTCTTGGCCTTAAGGGCTCCAAGGATAGCCACAACACATGCACCAACTTTACTTGTTGATGACTTTACAATTTCCAACTTGCTTTGGTGTTGGAGGACCTTACAACAAACTTAATCAAACACCTTCACGGTGTACTCACACGAAAGACAACAAGACTCTATCAAAAGAAAAGGATTACAAGCTCCAATACAACAACAATGTATGGAGATTGCAAAGCTATATGAAATTTGAATGATCAAAGCTTTGTAGAAGTTTGTAGGCTTGTTTCTTATCTTCAAAATGCTCCAAAGCATCAATATTTATAGTGTAGAAGGCCCCTAGGCTCCTACTAGCCGTTGCTGCACATAAGACTGAAATCACTCCTCGATCGCCTCGGACATTGTCTCGGATCACCATCGCCGCTCCTCAACGGTCACCAAAAATCACGCATCGCCTCAGGCGATCAATTGCTCAAATCAAGGCCGTAGCCTCAGCAGCTCAAAATCTTCCATCGCCTCAAACGAACCAGCCATCGCCTCAGGCGATCAGTCCATCGCTTCAGGCGATTCGCCTCGCCTCGGGCGAACTCCCCCAGCGCGCATGGCTCGGCGTCGCCTCTGTCGATGGACGTGGCGAAGTCTCCCTGGCTGCCATCGCCTGGGGCGTCCAGCCCAGAACATGCACAATCGATTTTCTTCATTTCAATCCACTTTTAATCACTTAATCTGCACACTAAGTACAACATTAGTATAACAAACACAAGTTTCGTTGATCATCAAAACTCAAAAATAAACCGGAGATAAATTAACGCATTTAAACACAACCATGCGTTTAAGGCTCAACACAAGTGAAGGATACATGATGATCTTCAATGGTGATAATTGGAAGATCTCGAGAGGAGCAATGACTATTGCACGAGGAAAGTCTCTATTTAATACAGAGGAGGCTTGTCAAACGATTACAACTGGTACATGTGATAATGATTCCAACATGTGGCACCGGAGACTTGGCTATTTGAGTGAGATGTTGCTCAAAGTGAGGCAATCGAAGGGAAAACTGCCAGGCTTGCAGTCAGTGGATATAGACCAATGTGAAGATTGCATCTTTGGCAATTAGAAGAGGGAGAGTAAGCTCTCAGACAAGCGGTCGACCCCAGAATAGAGAAACTGGAATTGGTTCATACAGACAACACCCATCTTATCCAATGACGGAAAATCACACTTCGTGACTTTTATCGACAGCCATTCACGAAAGATATGGATTTACTTTTGAAGCATAACTCAGGTGAATTTGATGCATTCAAAGTATGGAAGATCATGGTGGAGAATGAGACAGTGTTGAAATTAAAGAAGATCAGAGAATGGTGATGAATACGAATACACCAGATTTAAAAAATTCTGCTACGACAACGGTATCAAGTTGGGGAAACTGTATCAGGTACGCCACAATAGAACGGCGTAGCAGAATGCATGAACCAAACATTGACAGAGAAAGCCAGAAGCATGTGGATACAGTCAGGTTACCCATGTCGTTCTGGGCTGAAGCAGTTGCTACTGCAGTGTACCTGATGAATATAAGTCCCTCATCACCTTTAGAGCTCAGACTACCAGATGAGGTATGGAGCAGGAAAGAGGTGAAACTCACGCATCTTAAAGTCTTCGGTTGTGTTGTGTTGCATATTGGTGATCAAGGCAGGAGTAAGCTTGATCTCAAATCCCAGAAATGCACCTTCGCCGGGTATGACGAGGATGAGTTTGGTTATATCATTTTGGATGATGAAAACAATAAAATAATCCACTGTAGGGATATTATCTTCAACGAAAGGGTTAAGTACAAAGACAGACACGCAACGAGCACTCGCAAGTCGACGAGTGATCTTGTCTATGTTGAGCAGGATGTCGTTCCATACAGTAGTATGGCACACAATGAAGACGGGAATATAGTTCTGGAGGAACTCGAAGTGTTAGAGCACTAAAGTGCAATCTGGCGCACCACATGTTCAAAGTCCTCCTGCACCGAGAAGGTCATCTAGGCCTTATATACCAAGTAGAAGGTATATGAATTATCTATTTCTTACAGATTGTGGAGAGTCTGAATGCTACGAAGAAGCATGTCAGGCGGAAGATGCTAGCAAGAGGAAGATTGCAATGATGGATGAAATGCAATCTCAGATCTCCAACAAAAATTGGGAGCTTACGGAGGCACCAAGAGGAAAGAAAGCCCTTTACAACACAATTGGTGTATCGTGTGAAGGAAGAAAATGTCAAGGCCCTGTTGGTAATCAAAAATGGAATTGATTACATCAATATGTTTTCATCAATAGTGAAGCTAGTCTTTATTAGGTCAGTATTGAGCAAAAGTGTTGCTCAAGGCCTACACTCGCAATTGGACAAGATCAAGAAGTTGGGGATGCAAGTGTCAAAGGAGTTTGACATGAAAGATCTAGGTCCAGCTAAACAGATTCTTGGGATGCGGATCTCGATAGATAAGCAAAAGGGTATTTTACAGTTATCTCAAGCTGAGTGCATCAAGTGTATGTTGAAGAGGTTCAACATGAGTGATGCCAAGGTAGTGCATAAGCCCTTGGGCAGTCACTTTCAGGTTATCCAATGATCACTATCCTAGAATGGGTGAAGAGAAAAACTTCGTGGCTCAGTCCCAGCCTTTGGGAGTCTTTTGTATGACAATGTTTGTACAAGACCAGATATTTGTCATGCAGTGGGAGCTGATAGCAGATGCAGTCGATTGTCAATGGACAAATCGTCAGAGATTGTCACCATTGATAAGCTGAAGCTATGTATGGCTTCAACTGGTCTTCAAGGTTGAAGATAGAGGTCGAGCACACCACTGATCAAGGTATGAAGACGGATTGAAATTAGTCTTCAAGTGTGAGATTGTTGGAGTTGAATTAAACATATGAGTAAAGGATTCAGCAATTGTGAGCCAACTTTGAAGTCCACAAAGTTGTCCAAGTTTGAACATGCCAAATTATTATCATTTCACACCATTGTTTTCATGATTTCATATCAAGAATTTTCTTGATTACACACCATGTGTTTCACCTAAAATAGGCAAGAGATTTACTCATTGTATCACAACACAAACCAAAACAATGTAGCTTTGAGAGAGAACAAAGAATGTAGAGAGGGTTAGAGTTGAGTTGAGCAGTTTACTCCTTCTCCGAGAGTCGAGAGTTTGTACTACTCTTGTAATCCCTTCATATTTGATATAGCAAAGTGTATGTGCTCCGTGGACGTAGACGGATTTTGCCAAACCACGTAAATCTTTGTGTCTCCATTTGTGTACGTGTGCTGTTTTTCTGTCCATTGTAGCACCTGGAATTTCCGCAAACATGACAACAACCATTGTCCCATAACAATTTTTTTTATAGAAATTTTTAAATAAAAATATAAGGGTTGAAAAACTGTAACCGTAATCGGTGATTAACCGTTACCGTAATCGGCGGTTCACGAATCGTTACCGTAATCGACGGTTCACGAACCGTAACTGTGTACGGAGATTAATGTTAAGGTTTGAGATTTTTGAACCGTCTAACTATTCAGAACTGTGGTCATGTCTAATTAGATGAAATTTTGCCAAGATACCCTTATCACACCGCCTAACTCGTTTTCTTCCTAGTTGGGACCCTCAATTTCAGTTGACGTGAAGTTGTTTTATAGAAGAATGAAGTTGGATATTGGTTATATTTAGACTTAATATTAACTAATGTACTTGAATATTACTTGTTTGCCCTTGTTTTTTTTTCTTGCTTCGACTTTTCAGGTTTCATCATGACCACATATGAGGATAGAAAACTGGACGGCTGAGATTAAAACTTCTTTCTTGATTTCTAAAAGGCAAAGTGGCAGATTGCAAAACCGTGGGACAGGCGAGCAGTTTCAAACAGGGGAGAGAAAAGGAGCGGATTCTTTTTCCTCTCCTAGAGTCTTCGAAGGTGCACCAAGAGGCAAGGCATAAGCGATAGGAATTTAGATTGATGGTAAACACATTGTTATAAATCTTGTGGAATTTTCTCTTGTAAACATTGGCATAGAAGGAGAGATTGAGAAAGATTGGAAGTGGGTTTGTAATCGGAATATTGCTTTTGATTTGGTGTTCTTTTAAAAGTCGCTAGCGCCTCCCGTGGATATAGGCTAAAAAGATTGCAAAACCACGTAATATGGTGTCGCTAATCCCATTCCCTGCTATTCTGCTATTATATTTCATATATTGTTGCTTGTGGTTGTGCGTTGGGTTCCTCCTGTTAAAGATTGATGGTCCTGTTGTTATTGCTTTATGTCATATGTGCGTTTGTTGTTACACTCATTTGCATACTGTGGAATTTAGCTTACAGCAATTGGTAACTATCCAAGAAGATAAATCTTACGTGGAAATATTGCATCGATGAATTTCTGAATAAGAATTGCTCTTGAATCAGAATCCATCGCAGCAGTTAGATTCAAACCAAAACAGAATATTGTTGTGCTAGAATCTGTCAAATTTTAAGTTCTTGAACTGGAGATCAAATCAAACAGCATGGTCGATATTCTTCCGACTCGCTAAACTTTTACAAACATTAATATTATGTTAATTTATATAACTTAAAGTTCCGTAGACATGTCAACAAACAATCCTAGTTGCTGGTTAATTTCTCACCTTATTTCCATAACTTAACAGAACTGTCGTGGCTGGCAGAGGCGACCATTCCTGTCAGAGGTGACTGTGCCAAAGCAGCAATTATGTTCTCGTGGGCAGCAACTGTCATGCTTTTGTTCTCGGCCATGTTCCACAACTCCAGAGACTACACCAGGTTACAGAGGGGATTATTGAAATATAACATGGTCTATGACTGGTAACAAATAATAAA